>JAZHYW010067167.1:0-12822 GCA_037355805.1 Ixodes ricinus
ATTACAAGCAATACGTAATACCGCATTTCTTGGTTCAGTTACGTATTGCTTGTAATAATATGTACAATGGCAACTCTGGCGGGACTTTTGTTTGTTTGTGTGCTTGTTTTGTTTTCGATCTGTTTTTTTTTATCAAATAACAATTGCTATGGAGTAGCCGGCACTGTTATTAACAGTGCCAACATCTTCATTATTTTTATTGATTTATTTTTAACACAGAAAAAAAGACACTGGTTGGAATTCCAAGAACACTCGAAAAGGTTGAGACGCCAGTACGTGTTTTGAGACGGAGTTTAAATAAACAATAAAGATTTAAGTGAGAGCGAGCTCAACCGAGAAGGGCATAAATAAGAAAAGGTTAAAGCGCAAGAAGTGCTAGGCGATTGATTTGAAAAACGGTGTTCGAATGAGAACGTGTTAATATGAGAAAGGGTGGAAATGCAAAAGGTTAAAACGCGAAGGGCGTTTTGGGAATGGGTTCAAACGAGAAGGGTTCAAACGAGAATGGGTTCAAATGAGACGGGTATAAATGAGAAAGGGTTGAAACGCGAAAGGTTAAAACGCGAAGGGCGTTTTGCGAATGGGTTCAAACGAGAAGGGTTCAAATCAGAATGGGTTGTTTCGAGATACACCCCAGACGACATCCGTTGGCTGCAAAAGCGCCGCCGTTATGCAGACGCGTTTTTTTACTTTAAGTTTTACTTTTATTGTCCGCATTTATTTTTTAACCGAAGGTACATTTCAAGAGGATTATGTTATTTTAATAACATATGTTATTTTAATAAACCACGGTGGTCGCAAGCCGTCGCGATAAGGAGGTAGCGCCATCTATCGATACGGACGCCAAACACACCCCGCTACTCGACTTGATCGTCTGCGTCGCTGCCCGCCGTAGACCCTGGCAAGTTTCTTGGCCTTATTTTATCACGGAAAGAGAGCTACGCCTTGTAATTTTGCAAGAAAATACCGACCTGGGAAATACACCTTTGACGAAAAGTTTAGATTGCTACGTGCAGGCGTCGATTTTTACGGTCCATTTTATATCGAGCCTGGTGACTTGGACTGGGACCACCCTATATATCGTATTTACCGGAGTAATAGCCGCACTCCTTATAAAGAAAACCTGAGAATTCGCTTTTCCGCGGAGCACGCGGCTTGCCAATCACCGCGATCGACAGCATGATTCCAGCGGTTTGCAGGACAGAGATAACGTCTTCGCGCGAAGATACCATCTGTGAAGATTGCAATTGTACGGAGAATCGTGTTCTCGATCTGGTTTTTCACTATGTTATTTATGCGCAACGCAATGATTGGCTGCATATGTGTTCTGCGGCGAAGTAGACGCAATGACCTTGTTTATAAATAGTGCGGCTATTACTCGAGTAAATACGGTATATATATATATATACATATATATATATATATAGTATATACTTCGGGTTCGGGTTCAACTTCGGGTTCATCAGCATACGGATGAAGACTTGTCCCGGGTCGAAACGTCTAAGTAAAGGAGTTAAGTTTTTGAAGTGGCTCTTTATTCTCTCTCTCTCTCTTTCTATATATATATATATTTATATACATACTGTGCAGCCTGACCATATCGGGAAAAGTGGTTCCTTAAATACCTAGGAAGACAGGCGTTTTCCGACATTTGCGAGCAGAAATGACGTGCTGCGTCACTGCCGGAACTTGGAACTAGGATGGGCCTAGTTCCAACATCTTCATATGAAGGATATTTTCTGGTAATGGAGCCCACTACTAAGTGGCTAGAAAACAACGCGCTCGCAAAGCTTCTCCCGCCCGTTCGACACTCAAAACGTGAGCCACATCCTTTTCGCCAATTCAGCCGCTGTGACCTAGATACGGCTCCCCCAATCTCGCCTTTGTCCACATCGCGGGTTATCTTTTGCCCCGAAGTCAACACGAAGGAAACCATCTTCCCTCTCTGCTCGGCCAGAGGGAAGAGAGAGAGAGAGAGGGTACTAAAACCATTTACTCTCAAACCGATGTTTCTAAAAAATGAGCCATTTGAAGCTGAGCCATTCGCCAGACACGAGCACTCGGGCCACGAACTTCGTTCACTCGTCGTCTGTTGCCTCCTTCCAAAGTATCCTCGTCGACGACTGTCCTGGTAAGAGAAAAACCTTTTTTTTAAATTTAATTCTTTGAAGCGCGCGATGCTTCGCGTAGAATACCTCTAACATTGGAGAGTGTGACTGCTCCGTTTCTACATGAGGATGTTTTCGGGAACCGCTTGAAGGGGGCTCCGGTACGCACTGTGCGCATGCGGGTCTTCTGTGAAAGCGCATGCGCACTTCGTACCGGAGGGCCCACCGTGCCGTATCGGATGTGCCAGAATGGTCCCCCAAAACTCCCTATTTAGGGAAGCACAAAAAGATGACGAACGCCGTGACTATGCACTATTTGCGCTGCGTGATTGACTGGATCGAATCGTAGCTTTGAACGCATTCTAGCTTGGGGGAGGGGGGGGGGTAACGGAGCATTGTACATCGATAACGGTAGGCTCGATAACGATGCCGAATTGCTCTGTCGGTGCCTTTGCACGTTGCGCCGTATACTGCGTTATCGAGTGAGCGTTGAAGGTGATCGCCCGGAGCCGATCTGCTCAACCTTCCTCCACCTCCAGCTCGTTGCTCGCCCGGTGCCCCGGTCCTCCATGCGCGGGAGGCACGGCGGAACTGGTCGCGATCATGGCTCGCGAACGCAGTCATTTCTGAATGCAAATAACACTCTTCACTGGCTCGATGAAGTGCACGCAACCGGCATGTGACTTTAACCTACTGAAGTTTGGGATCGCGTATACACCTTGCACCTTCTTTCGCCCGGCCACGTTGTCGCCATTTCGGTGGCGTGCGAAATAACAGTAACTTACAGCCCGAACTCAGTAAAAAAGTGTAGAAGGTGCAACAAGAACGACTGACGGTTGCAGGTGACTATTACGCGTTCTACTGCCGGGCGAGAAAAGCGATGTTGCCACACCCTTACCGGAAGTTGCAGGAGTGAAGATGGCGGCGCCCGTGAAAAGGGTGTGCTAGATGCAAACAGGTGCATGCGTCGCGTCAGGGAGTTTATTGAGTGCTCCGCACGCTGCAGGCGCGACGTCCGTCCCCATGCGCCAATCGAAGACCATGTTCGGGCTCCCGCGCACGCGCAATGTGGAACACCTGCTACGCAAACACAAAGTGCTTGCGTTCGCTCGTGTACACACCATCCTAGAACATGCTACTGTTTCGGCGGTTTTCCAACGCCAACGAAGGTACTGCAGTGAGCAGACGTGCACGCTGGTGGACGCCTCTTCGAGCAGTAAAGGCTGAAATTGGCAAACTGGCGGAGCGTAAAAATTAAGAAAAATGTTCTGGTTAGTTTTGTAATTAAACAACAAAACCGGGATTTCTTGTTTTTTTATTTTATTTTGGGGCATTTGTTTGGGAAGGGTTGGCGGCGAGTTCGGAAGTTTTTCTGATTGCGAAAAGTCGCGACTTGGACATTATCGCATGCTTTACTCACAATTAATATCATTTTACGTGAATATCTCGGACAAACTAAAATGTTTAGAGTAGACCATTTTTATTTTATACTTGTTAATGGCGATTTGCAATTTTGCACACCCTGAGCCGCGCGCAGGAATTGTAGGAAGAGTTGTCCCTCGCCTGACCGCTCAGCCTTGAAATCGTATTGCCTTGTCGCTTGTCTCCTCTTAATCCTCGGTTTTTCGATTTCATTACCCTATTTTTATCTATTGCAGTGTAATTTTTATTGCTTCTATGTGTTTTTATTCTCTTCTGTGGGCGATATTTCTTGTACATATATTGTATTTGTGTCTTTATTTTGCCTTTTTCGACGGGGGTGTCAGACGGACAACACGCTGCTGCGCGTCGGTCCCCAGGTTAGTACTACCGTGGCTACCGGTTCCTAGCGCGCTGTTAGCTGTTCATTTTGGTTTATTTGACCCGCGTGCAGTCGAGCGGAGCCGTTTATGAAAAACCCGCACATGTCATCGGGGTAGGCAGAGCTCTGAATGAACAATCGCCACACGAGAGCCCAGTGCGCTGTGATTGGCCGCACGCGCTTTCGCTCATTCACTCGCACTATATGCAGAGTATCCCTTCGAGTTCGCTTACTAGCCAAGATACAGCACGCCGTTTGTCGCCGCAAACCATTTGTCCAAAAGTTTGCGAAGCTGAACCATATGCAACTCCGCGGCGCCTGACAACTGCACGCCGCGGCGCAATCCATTCGCGAAACGCAAAAGGCTCAATGTCGCGACCAGATGCGCCTAAGGCATTCCTTCGTAATCTATCTGCAAAGCTGTTGTCTGTTGCCAACGCCCTTTTTCAAATGCAGAGATGTGTTGCCGCCAATCATTTGTCCAGAATGCCTGCGAAGACGTAACACCGTTCAGCATAATCCAACGCTGCGGCCCCTGACAACTGCCTAGGCAGTTGTCTTCGCGCAAACGCTTCTCAGGACGCTGTCTTTCGGAAAGCGGTGCCGGGAAACATGCTGTGCGCTGGCAGTATTCTTTGCCAGCCTGGCACACAGCAAACTGTACAACCGGGCGTATTGCTGCTGAAGGTGACCTAAAGAAATAAAATAGCTTAAGCTGACATCTTGACTAGATAAAAAAATTATCGAAGGAACTACGACTTTCATGATAACTGCCTGGGTGACAGCACATTTCTGCACTTGAAAAAGCGTGTTTGCAACTGACAACCGCTTAGCGAGATGGATTAAGAAGAGCATACCATAAGCGCATACAAGCCGCGACGTTGGGCCACCGGCGCTTGCGAAGGGCTCGCGCCGCTGCGCGCAGTTTGTCAGGCACCGCAGCGTTGGATATGACGGACGGTGTTACGGCTTCGCAGAGCATTCGGACAAAAGATTCGCGGCAACACATCTCTGCACTATGAAAAAGGGAGTTGGCAATTGACAGCAACTTTGCAGATAGATTACGAAGGCATGCCATAGCGCATTCAAGCCGCGGCATTCAGCCTTTTGCGTTTGCGAAGGGATCGCGCCGCAGCGCGCAGTTGTCAGTCGCCGCAGCGTTGGATATGCCTCAGCTTCGCAAAGCATTCGGACAAATGGTTTGCGGCGACAAAATGGCGTGCTGTATCTTTGTTAAGTAAGCGGAACTCGAAGGCATACGCTACAGTAGCGGGTCAATGGAGCAGGCGCGAGCGGCTGAATCCAGCGCACTCGGCTTTCGCGTAGCGTTTGTTGATTCAAAGCTCTTCCCCCGATGGCGTGTGCGCGGGTGTTCATAAACGGCTCCTTTCGACTGCACGCGGGTCAAATGAACCAAAATGAACAGCTAACAGCGCTGTAGGAATCGGTAGCAATGGTAATACTCACCCGGGGAACGACGCGCGAAGGGCGTGTTATCCGTCGGCACTCTCGTCGAAAAAGGCAAAATAAAGAAACAAATACTATATATATGGAAGAAATATCGCGCGAGATGAGAATAGAAACACTGAAGCAATATAAAATACACTGGAATGAGTAAAAGAGGTAATGAAATCGAAAAACAGAGCATTCAAGGCGCCCTTCAATGACTTTTTACTAATTTTTAATTTGCACCAAACCTGAGCGCACTGAACGTAGTAACTTAATGACACTTTTCTTTTCTCGAATTTCGACTTTATTTTAGAAGTTATAGGCAAATTAAAATTACAAAAACAAGCAAAAAATAACCTCCTTCATGACGTCCTTGGTTGCTTGAGTGGCCGTGAACTAGACGAGGGGTGGTGAGCTGAGCGAGCGCTCACGGCTGCCGTACTCCGTGTCGACGGCGCGAGAGGGCGCCACTAAAGCGTGTTCTGGATAGGCTGTATGTAGCGGGCAGCTAGAGCGGCTCTCATTGCATTTGCTGCGCGATTAAACGCAAATTCGGCATGACACTTCATTGGCCACAAACGACAGCAAACACAGGGTAAAGATCAGTTCAGAATGGGAGCCACTTCGCGCTGCCATACCGCGAAACAGCCAAACCGCAAGACAAAGCTGCTCACCGAAGACGCCTTGGGAACGCTCAGAGCCGGCCGGGTCCTTCGGTCCCTACGGCCGCAGCGCCGCCGCGTACATCCGGGACCTTTCCGTGTCGGCGCCTGATCCCACTACTCCTTTCTAGTAGGCGCCGCCTTTTCCACCGATTGGTGGCGGGTATGTCGACGGATCATTTCTTGTTTCCGTACTTTATAAACTGCATTTGTTTCTTTTCTGATCTCAAATACTGAACAAAAACTACTTTTATAAATAATTGAAACGGTTCGCGCCACTTATATTTTGTATTTCGACTAAAAGAAGCTTTTAGCGGCTCTGACCAGTAGTAAGCCCAGGACCTAAGACGTCACATTACGCGCGCTTTCGGTACCGCGGGTCGCCCCCGTCGGTGGAGGAGGTTTCCGCGTCGTCCGGTTAAAATATGACGCACTGATATTTAGTGACTCTCTCCGTGCCCGCTGGCTTGCCCGAACCCCAAGAGACGTGGAAACCGCAAAAAAGGTAGACGCTTAATTATGATTGCAGGGACCCCTTCAGAGGAGACAAGCGACAAGGCAATGCGATCTCAAGGCAGAGCGGCCAGGCGAGGGACAGTCTCTCCCACAATTCTTCGCGCGCGGGCCGGGGCGCTGGGGATTTCGCAAAGGGCAATTAAGAATGCCGCAATTGACACCAGTGGTAAACATTTGCCAACTTTGATTTCCATAGTTGTTCTCGCGTTTGAATTTGGACCATAAGCAACAAATTATAGTAGGGTTCGAAAAACTCTGTATTAATAATATTAATCTGAATTATTATTAATGCAGATTGCCATATCTGTAGGCCCCAAAACACCACAATCACAAAAGCACGTCAGTTAACCATAATAGTCTTTACAAAAAGGTCTCATTTTGATTTGTTTTTCTTGCAACGCAAAAACTGTGACATCGTTATCGAGATAGACATAAATACTGATGTAATATACTATCATATGCGTCACGCGTTGTATTTAGAAAGCACATACTTCTGTTGTCTGACTCGGATTGTGTTTTGAGGTTTTTGTAGTGAGAATAACGTTTCTTAATTTAAGCGTTTTGTGAACATATTCTAAACTAATCACCAGTAGCAAAATCTTGTCATATTTGGATTGATTTTATTATTCCTGTGTTGGGAATAATGCAAAACAATTCATCATCTAAATGCCGAAAAACCCCATTAAAGGGCCTGCAGGTCATTATTTCATATGACTTTTATTCGAGCAAAAAAAAACTTAATGAAGACACAAATCCAGCTCTGACTTTTCCAACAAATGCAGTATTCCGTTACCCCTAAGATGTAAGGTAAACCCCGTTTTTGAAGGGCACTGAACTGTCCGAAATATTTTTTTACGTTTTTGGATCGGACGTGCAGGTCACGAAATAAGTTCCACGAACGATCTGCACCATAAAAATTACCGCTTTGAGGCACATCTAGATGTAGCAGAGAAAACCAAAATGAACGCCTACATCGTTGAATTAAATCCAAAATGAAAGTTCCTGGACTAAAACGCGCCTCCGGCGTAAACATTACGCTAAGCACAGTTTTTGTTTTCAGAATAAAGAGGTCACCTACAGCGGATAATACCCAGCTTCCTGGTATAAGTGGGAATAATTTGGGTCGCTCATTGAAGCCAGTAGACTAGACAGGGCTCAGCAACTGGTATACCAGCACGCATCTCCGACCCTCACTTTTCGACGACTCCAGCGACCTGTAGGGGGGCGCCACCACCAAACAAACATGGCGGCTGGGACCAGGTCGCGTCGGCTTGGCGGGCCACCTGACGGGTGGCGCATTCAATTAACAGATTTTATTTTGTTTAATGCCCATTTTTTGTAGGTATTTGAACTGCGACGGTTAAGTGTAGCCGGTCACATAAACTTACAGAGCATAGTTTTGTTTTCCCGGTGTTTTCTGTTCTTTTCATGTCAAACTTTCGTTTCGGAGATTTTGCTCAAAAACGAAACTATGAGCTCCGGAGAGACGGTAATAGCCTCTAATCAGTTTTGATCAGCTAAGGGAAAGCGGCGATATCTACAGAATCGTTCCACAGAGAGTATTTTCGGATAACTCGCCATGCCTCGATCATGCGACTAATCTGCCCGCGAAATCGAGCTTTTCTCCGTATCCGCGTTTAAGAAAGAGCTCCAGTCGTCTGCTCGGTCAACAACACAGGCTGCAGAAAAATTACGAAAATTAAGCAAGCACTCTATAGCGCTTCTTGAGCCGAAGTATATTAACCCGCTGGCGCCCCACTAAGCAGCTGATGCTCGTGTTTCAATTCAGGTTTTAGTAGCAATCGACAAGTCATTTTGACGAGCGGGTCATGTATTATATTACATTTACTATCCCACTAAAGCGATATTAGTATTTTTCTTCGGAGTTGAAATACGAGCTTAGTTGACAAGCTATTAGGGACACTCAAGTGGTTTTTGAGTTCGTGTTTTGATGATGACAGCTGAATTTAGACGCCTAAGTATCCCTAAAAACCAAAAAGTATAGTCATACGGTGATTATTTCTATAATAAAAATGTAATTGAAGGCCGCCAAACCTCGGATCCATCCGAAAACGAAACCACTCTCATTGGTCCTCGCACGCTTATCAAAAGGATCTCGGGCCAATGGCGTTGGACGAGTTCCGTCGCGCAGTGATCCCGAGGTAGCCGCATCGGCCGAACCTCTTTGTCATTCGAGCTTCGATCATGGCGGAGTTCTCTACGCTCGAGGACCTGACCCCGTTAGAGGTTGAAATTTTTCGGCGGACAGCCGACCTGGGAGTGATTTCCTATGACGCCACTCCGACGTGCGATGTGGACGATAGCAGCGCTTCGGAGCAGTACGCGTCACGCAGTGGCGGCATCCGGGGCGGTAGCCCGCGCAACACCCCCCACTCGCTGGCGCCGCCTTCCACCCCCTCGCTGGCGGCCGCGGCTCCCCCCCCCCCTCCCGCTCGCGGGGGGGGGGGGGGGGTGGCGGTGGCCGTCGCGCGCGTGTCGTCCGCCCCCCCCCCCCCCTTGTGACGCCACTGCTTCGGAGTCATGTTCGGGGTTCCGAGGACGACGAAACGCAGACCTTTTCAGGCGTTCTGCGGTTTGGGCAAGTCTAACCAAACCAACGTTTGACATCGCAGCGTTACCTCTGGTACGTGATGTCAAGCGATGTCCCCACGTTGACTTTCGCCTCGGGAGGGCGGAGGGAAGGCTGGTTCAGACATGTGCGACGAGCGCGTATTTACAACTGCGTCCGTTGCGACCGGAACGACCGCTACAACAAGCGCAGCGGGTGGTCAGCACGGCGACCGCTTCTATGCGCCGCCGTCAGCTGTTTCAGCGGCCCCTCTAAAGAGGGGACGCACTGCTACTCAATGCCGTAATAGAATATAGACAGACAGCTTTCTATAGCCAAAAGCTTTATTATTATTTTTCTTGATAGGCTTGCAGGCTACGGTGGATGAAAAAAATAAAATGAAAAGATGCAGTACGCCGTCTTGGACGATCCCGACTCTAATACACGACATTACAATAGTACAAATATCGCCACACGCCTTTTCTACGATTATAAAAGACAATGTAATCTTAGCAGCGACATAGCAACGCAGAAATATGATTTCGTGATCAGATAGACGTTGCGAGCGTTCAGGATCGCTAACACTAATCACTTTTCTCCGGTGATGAAAAGCGCGTGAGAAATTCGCATCCTTTATACGGTACGCGCCAGTAATACCTTGAACCTGAGCACACGCATGAAATGCGCCAAATAGAAAATCGGGGCGATGTTCGAGGACACAAATGCTTAGAAAGCACCACTGTAGTCGAAGTAAATAAACACGACGGCACGGGCGTTTCTGCTGTCTTGAGAGTGCCGCCACGACATCGCCGCACAGTAGAGTGGATCTTCCCTTCTAGTACGTGCTGGGTTATCATAGCGACACACGACGAAAATTCACAGTCAAGGATAGCGCTTTTATGCCGGAACGATGAGCTTCCACCACGCCGACCACGCCAGCGATCACCACCGACGCCATGTTCGCAGAGAAGAAGCCGGCCCGCGACTGGCACGACCGGCATGCAACGCGCGCCACCAGTTCTCCTCGACCTGTGATAGGTCTGCCGCTGCGGTTGTTTTCAACGCAGCGGGGAAAGAAAGGCCGCCAAAAATTGTCAAACCTACGATAATTTCAATGGTCCTCGCAAGTACAGAAAAGACTCCGCACGTATTTTATTCCTGCGTGATTAATAGGCGGTTCTGCCTTCTAAAACTGAAGATACTCATTCACTGACACTTCCTTAACGCCATCGCACCAAAAAGTAGCTTCCCCAAAAATTGCTTGAGTCCCCCTTTAAGTGAACTGCTGAATAAAAAGTATGTTTGACAGACAGAGAGATACTGCTTAAACTCTGCCAAATGGTTCTAACCGGTAGCACGGAGACGAATGCGGACAAACTGAAGAGAGACTGCATTGGAGATTTGCGCAGAACCTCTCTGCATTAAACTTGACTTCGAATTCTGAACGGAGAAAATTAGTATTTTTTGTGGCCGGTCAACCTGAGCATTGTAGACGTATATTGCTGCTGGCTTCGACGGGGTATAATACAAATATTGGAGGCGCGATAGATCATATTGCCGTGACAGCTTCTAACTTCTAACGGGCTTTCAAACACGAGATGGAAGGAAACAATCTACTGAGGCTTCACACACTAATGAACACTCAGGCAAACTTAAGAAATATTCGGACCTTCGTCAAATAGACCATTTGCTATGTCACCCAGAGTGCCCCAAGCGCTGAAAGAATCATGGGAACGGTGTTCCTTCAGCTCCTTAGTCAACGGAATTTCGACCCTATCCTTGGTTACACAGGTTTTGAACGTAATTCGAGGTCACCCTGAACAAGCACCTGATATACCCCCAGTGACCTGTCATATCGCTTTTAAAATTTCTCCGCAATGTCAGCGTTTTTGATACTGTTCATGCTGTCACACTTCAGCCTGGATGGGCTGCAGAAATCTCTTACATTATTATCATGCTTATCATGCTGATATTAAGTTAGAAACGCTAAAAATGCTATAAACCAGCCCCGTGGACTTTGAGCTAAATTCTGGTTTTTGTTGTGAGTGAATTATCGGCTTTTAAGCAATTCCTGCTCAAACAACAATCACGAGAATGATAATATGGTGGAGATTTCTGCAGCTCAGCCAGATTGAAAGAGTGGATCGCATGCGCAGTATCAAAAATGCTGCCGTTGACGAGCAATTTTAAAAGTGATATGACAGGTCACTGGGAGTATATCAGGCGCTTATTCAGGGTGACTCCGAATTGCGCTCAGAGTCTGTGTAATCCGTGGAGTTGGTCGTAAATTAGCGATCACTAGGAGCTGAAGGAACACCGTTCCCATGATTCCTTGGGTGCGGGCCGGGGCACTCGGGAGTGCTGCAGATGGTACTATTGCATTGTTCGCCACCGCGCCGACAACACGTGTCCGCGAAAGCCGCCAGAGATGCGGAGAGGTGCAAAGCGACCTGTTCCGGCTGGTTCCCGGTTTATCCGCTTGGTGCCGTCCGTCTTGCTGGAGTCACGAATAGACAGTTGGATTTGCGAATACAGAGCTAGCTACGCAGATGATAATAACAAGAATAGTACAATGGACAGAAAGAAATGAGATTGTAAGAGAACTTCTAAACGGTTTCCGAAGGGACAGAAGACTTGAAGATAACCTTTTATCGTCACTCAGAGTATAGAAATTGCGAATACAAGCGGTAGACCATTATGGATAGCATTTTTTAGACAGTAAAGGGGTATTCACACGGGGAGAAATCGGGGATTTCTCCCTCGTGTGAATACCCCTTAAGGGGACCATGTGATTCAGGAAAGAACTATGTATGGACACTACTGAGGGTCTATGACTTAGATGCAGATCTGGTCAGGTTTTACAGCATTTATACGCGAATAACAAGGCAGTCATAACATGGGAAGCAGAAACTACCGAACCAGCAGCAATAGGATGTATGTATGGTAAGGGTGATCCCTTTGTAACGGGCTGCAACTTGCGCCACCTAGCCAAATATTTTGTCAACCCTTCTTTCTTTTTCGCTTTCAGCGAGTCAGTTACTTGAGCTGCCACCAGCCGGCGCGCCCTCCGCGCTCTTTCCAGGCCGCCATAGCCGACCTTCAGTTTCTCGCCGTTCCTCCGCGTTGTGCTGCACAGGCCACTATCGCAGCTTTGTTTTCGTGTTCTTTTACGTTCCGCTTTAAAATTGTGTGTTTTCTTTTGGTCTTTTCGATATTTCGGGCTTTCATTTAATCATTTGATATCTATATTTCAACACAGCTCTTGTATTTTCGCATTTATGAAATGGAATCGGACAGCGAATGGATCGACGATCACAAAATTATGAGGCTTCATTGACCATGTAAGTTCATCCCATTCTTACGTTTTTGTCGCTAATAAAGGGCAATCAACACTATTGCGACATATGTAAATTTCAACTGACGCAGTAAGGCTATCGCAGTTGTGCTTTTCACTGCATGTGCGCGCTCGTTTCCGTAAAGCCGACCCTCATGTAAGCAATTTAGCGTGCGACGAGACGAGCGACGGAGATATTCACTGTCGCTGGTCGCATCGCTCGGTTTTGGGATTTCTAGAAAACGTCGCTCACCGTCTTGGTCGCTTGCTCCGTCGCTTCCATGCGGTTTGCCTCGTGGCGCGACTGACCGAGCGACAGCGAAGCGGGTCGCCGTCGCTTATCTCAGTCGCTCGCCAAATCGCTTACATGCGGTTTATACTCA
>JAZHYW010067168.1:0-47622 GCA_037355805.1 Ixodes ricinus
CAATACTAGGAGGGACATTAAAAAACATATCCAGCATGAATCTAGGTAAACGGCCCTTAGCCTTAGAGCGCTACACTCTCCTATTACCGGACGCAATCCTACCATTCGCCCGAGAGTCGTTAAACGTGAAGAAAACGGTCACCTACATGAATTCTCGAGTTCGTTTTGCGTGTTTTCGGCTACTTCCTGTGAGTAGGCCGGGTTTTCTCTCTCCAGCATAACACAGCTGGCGCAAGAAAAGGACACGTTTCTCGACCGCTTCGTGATCGCCGGTCCCGCTCAAATTGCATGGTCAAGACGGGTGAACGGGAGGAGCGGCCGAGCGTGGGCATTCTCGATAATGAATCGCGAACGCGGTGGCGGCGGCCCCTTCTCTCCGCCTTCACGCTGGCGCCGAGGCGCTGCTGTCCGGCGACATTAACTATTATTTATGCGTGCTTGCCGACGGTCGCCGCTCCTCCAAGTTCAGTCGGCCGCGCGGCTTCGCCCGGACGCTGCTGGGACAAGCCGTTTGAAGCGGGCCCACCCGATTTAATTATTACGCTAGCCGCCGCCGAGAGCGGGCTACACACTCGTCTGACTCCTATGGCCTCTTGGGTCTGTCCAGGGCTGGTTCGGCTTGGTCAGTAGAAAGGCGGCGGCGTTAGTGGGCCGGCACCTGTTTATTTGAAAGTGCGCCAGTGTTGTCGCTCGCTAGTTTCTATATCTTTACTTATGTTTGTTTTTGCTTTGCCAAGGGTTTTTGGTTTGGGAAAGACCGCATTGGAGGTCCCGTATAGACCTTTTCGGTAAGACATTAAAAATTATGGAAGCATATTTACATGAAATGTAAATGAAATGTGAATATTGTCCTGAAATGGGGAATATTTCTGGGTTTCGGTACGAGGCCGGTTAAAGTAATCATATTTTGTTTTATTAAGTTTCGTTGTGTCGGAAGTATCTTTATGGTGGGAAGATAAAACTTAAAATTTGGATATATTAGAGCCTTTCACCTGACGCCTGGCTTTCATGGTGCAATTTTTATACCTGCCATTTCGCAGGATAAACAAGTCGCTGGCGAAGAGTCAGTTGCTGTGAGATAATTCGATGTTCGAAGAAGCGTCAGCTGCCAAATTTCCTTAGCGTCGTGTAGGACAGCCAATAAAAAGGCGGCTTAATATTTCAAGCTGTACTCTTATAGAAATCATAGCAACTCATTTACCCGGAAAGAGAGTCGCCGGTGTTTCGGCGTGGATTCTGAACGCCACACGCGCTTGTTATCGCAAAAAAATTAAACTTTCGCAAGGTTGACCTAACCAGAAAATAACGTCTCAGTCCTGCTCGTAAAATTCAAAAATACAAAATTTGACGAATGTTGAAAATAAATTTAATTTTATTATATTTTCAGACACATAGAAATCAAAACCGCAGCCCTGCAGGAACATTCTCAGATCATTAAGCCTGTGCTCCGCTGTACTGAGGAATGTGGCATGCGTTCTCAGGCAATCTCGAAAAATATTGCAAAATTTTGCGTGGACAGCTGGCCGCTGAACCGACTTCCCCGCAGTAGCAAAACGAACAATGAGAGTCATGGTTGACTGAGCTTCCTTCGAAGTGCTTTGTGTTCGGTCATTGTCAACCAGACAAAATGATAAAAATTAATTTATTCACGAGAGTCTGTCACACCATCCTTCAATGTCAACCATCCTGGTTCCAGAAGCTACCGCACCTCTTAATGGTCTTTCATAATTCTTAAGGTCAACCGCACATCTCAGCAAAGTGGTCGAATTGGGCCAGTTGTTCGACCTTTAAGTTAAGTTCGAATAACGTTCCCCCCCTCCCCCCCAAAAAAAAAACGGGACGAGAAAAGGTTAGACGACACAATACGCGCTGTGTTATGTTAGCAACCCGTATCAGTTACTGTGTTTTCTCGACATTTTTTCTAGCTTCAGCGCAAGAAGTGCAGTTCAGATGATGATGAAGTGATGAGCCCTGTATGATTCGTGAATCGCGTGCTATAACTATCTCGAAACAAATGGAACATAACAAAATAAATTATAATAAAGCGGACGTGTAGAATTAATTTTATTCAATGTGATTCTACTAGACTGCAGTTGATGTGCTATCTAATTTTATGTGTTTTCAGATATAGGATCATCGTAAACGACTGTCGCTAATCATTCCTGCTTTTAATTTTGCCTTTGTATTTCTTTTGTTTAAAGGGAACACAATGTTTTGCTTTTTGTAAAATATTACGCTTTACATTGTTCATGAAAGTTCTTCTGCGTTGCGCACTTTTCTGCCACTTGTGGTGTTTTTTTTTTTTCAAAATAATGTTACCAACTGATGTGGACTGGCATCCGTGAAGCTGCTAAGAAGCATCTTATTTTTTGTGTCAGGTCCTTTTTTCATGTGCGATGTGAGAAAGATTGAACACTAATTTAATGTTATTTTGATTTGGGTAACGAGACAATTAATAATAGTACCTTAAGTTCTCACTATAAGTACTACATGAATGCACGATCATTTCCGAATAGGGAAGAAAGTTGTACTGGGCACGAAGAGAGAGTTAGGTTAACCTGGTTAATAGTTCCGCTTGACCACCATGTGGTAGAGGAAAGGGAGGAGGCGATAACAAAAAAGAAGAGAACAGCAGTCACACTTCGACACGTCATATATGGTTACGTTTTCGTAAGACTACACACCCTTGACGTTATTTTGATGAGACTGACCGCGAAATCAGCCCTTGATCCCGTCTAAGCCGATCGTAAGCATACTAATCTAACAAAGGTCGTCGTGCTTTCTCTCGAGCCCGCGAGTGCGCACTCAAGCAGAGGGGACCCAGATGCCATTCTCGCTGAATCCCCAGAAAAACACCTCCCTCACTTTTCCATCAGGCAGGTCGCCGAACCCGAATCCGGGAGCAGGGGTGCCCGGGGAAATTGGAATCGCACTCGCTCCGAGAGTCCCCAGTCACGCTACCGTTCAGCGCGACGGCAATTCGTGCGTGAGTTCCTTCTCCGCCGTTTACATCAATGCACAGACGTCGCGAGGGCCCCGAGTCCGAGCGAGCCGCTCGTGCACAGACGCTCTGTTTCCCCGTCAGAACCCGGTCCTAGAGGAGTTCCTCCATTCCAAAAGACCGGGAAGTCGAGGAATCGATTGTTCCCCCGTGGTCCGGTCCCCCCTCCGCCGAGCCGAGATGGTGGTTGCTACCACCGCCCCGGTGCCTTGTTTTTTTGTCTTTGAACTCGGTGCTGGGGCGTCGTAGTTCCTTATCGCGCCAACGAGAGACGTTTCGGATCGAGCGGCCCAGCATTTTTTGGCTCTTTCGCGGAGCGTGACATGACCGCCGCGTGTGTCTCGCCCGCGTTGCGTGATGGATGTTCGGAAACGTTTTGTTCGGGCGGGAGGAAAAAATGCTACTTGGTCCGACGCGTTCTGACTGCTGGTCTGATTGTTCTCGGGTGGGACCGGGTTCGTGATGGGGTGGAGCTGGCAAAGCTTGCCGGCAGAAACGAGGAGGGATGAAGGGAATCGGGTGAGGTTCATCCAACCCGGGCCTGAGGGATCGTTCGGCGTCGGAACTCTCTCGTGGAATGGGGGAGCCGCTATTCGCGTACTTGCTCGGGAAGCGTGTGATGGCTGTATACCCCCACCGACGGCGAGTGAGCGACGGTGCGATGGGTGTTTGCGTGCCGCAATAATTGCGCTGGCAGCCACGATTGGGTCCGCGTTTTAGCATGTGGTAGGTTCTGCTCTCTGGGTTCTCGATCAGATTCGACGAGGTGCCGCATGAGTGTCTACGGCCCTCTACCTCAATCCTCTCTGCAGCTCTCTTTTACAGCAATATATTCTGTCACTGCTCATGAGCATGGAAAAGTAACAAGCCTTAGATTTAAGGTAGTTGGTTAAGTACTTTGTTGATAATGCCAGGTTGAACAAATAGACGCATTCTGATAAGAAAGAGATGGCAGTACACACCGATGACTAACATTTGTCACCGGCAAGTACGTTCATACTTACGTGTATTTGCCTATTTGTTCAAGCTGACCAGATTAACGATATGGAAACGTCTCACTTGACGCCAAACAGAAGTGCATAAAAACAACTACTTCTGAACTATCCTCGCATTGTTATGGCGACTTGAAATCTGGACCCGGGCTAATTTCCACGTTGTGAAGTGCTAATCACACTTGTGTATAAAGCGTGAGCGCGTGGTTTTCTTCCGGTGAGCGGTAAACTGGTGGCATTCACAGCGACCAATCTAGTCACGTGGGTAACCTTGAACTGCCCTCTCGAGGGGTGTCCTGCCCACTCAATGTGGGCTGCCGCTGTATGTCCAGAAGGCTGCTCGCGCGCTCTTCGTAATCTCCGCCGTAGCTATAGAAAACACAAATAAAGCAAAAGACCTTATCACTGAGGTAAGCATTCAAAAATAAACATGCGGGAAAATGCGAGCTGCTGATATGCGCACTATAGATAGTGCGTAGCCTATATCCGAACCGAAACAGGCGCGTAGCGCGCAAGCAGCCTCCCGCGTTCGCCCGATGGAGATGTTAGGACGTCCCTTGAGCAGACCATTCCATGTTGTCCACGTGACCAGATTAGTTGCCACAAATATACAACCAGTCTAGCGCTCGTTAGAGAAAGCCGCGCGCTGCTGCTGCGTTATGCGGACCGCTAGTTCGTCTGCTTCTTTTGCAGGGGTTGTGGTGACGTCAGAACGCCGAGCTCTGATTGGCACTGATTGAAGGATAGTGGGTAGACCTCAAGGCAACTTGCTTTGAAGTCTACTTACTATCCTTCAATCAGAGCCAATCAGAGCTCGGCGTTTTCCTGACGTCACCGCCTCACTTCCGCAAGAAGCACAGGCAGACGACGTGCTCTCAGTGTAGACAAGTGTGATGAGCACTTTACATGTCTACGTTAGCTTTGCGCTACACTCCGTTTTACCTTACGACCAACTGCAGTGGATCCTACGAGAGGTCGGAAGCAAGAAAGAGCGTGCGAGTGTCACGTGACCTTGGAGAGGAGCGCCGTGACGTGCGGGGAGAGTATCACGTGATACGCTCACAGAGCTGAAGTGGTTGGGTCGGTCCGTAGCCTCCGCCGCGGTCTGACGTAAGGTCAAACAGAGTCGAGTACTATGGTGCCTGGAGCGCGTCTCCGATTGGTGTGTTTACCATGTCCAAAATAGTGGTCCCTCGATTTCCGCCTGATGACGTCACAGAAGTGTCATGCTGTCGCCAGCCGCGATCCTGGCGGCGTCTCAACAGCTGTGGTGAATGTGGCAGACAACTGTTCTGCTGCAGGTCGCTCTCCGGTGTGACAGTCCACGGAAGCTTCGGCGGCCAGAAGTTGGGACGCCGTGACGACAGCGACACTCGCGTTCGCTCGTGCTACTCGCAGCGTCTCGCTAGGATTTCTACGACCAACCGCCAGGATCGCGACACGCAACAGCGTGACATTTCGGCTTCTGTGACGTCATTTGTCGCCACTTCGGGACCACTTCTGATGCATGGGCAGCATAGGACGCTAAGCACGCCATATGAAGACGCGCTCCAGGCACCATACAAGTGCTGTTTATTCCGTCACACCTGCTCGTCTGGCGTCATGAGAGACATCGCCACTTAGCCACAGGGATTAGAACCCTTCACATGCTCTTCACAAGGGGCAACAATACATTTTTACGGCATTCCATACATATGTGATGATAGAAAAAGCTAGAACACCCTTCCTGTCCTTCCTGTTGGTGGGGCTTCTACCGGTTCTACTTTCGCTGAATGAAAAAGTAGAAACTTATTAGGACGCCAGAGTCCTTTCACGTCGGCTAGAACCACTGGGCACTCCGGGGATCCTCGGGTTTTATGTTAAACACCACCACCTCCGCCCTCCCTAATTCGTGCGAAAAATCAACATTACTGTCCCCTCAGATGAAGCTGTTACGTGGAATAACAAAGAGGTCCCTAATTAAGGCGGCAGTTGCACGTCAAGAGTGGATTTGAGATCAACGCTCCCAACAAAAGGCCGAGTAATAACTTGGCTCGATTCCTGCAGCAAACCTGCCGCCAAAACCACTCTCGAGGGGTGAAGGTGCATTGTTCGCTCGAATTCATTTCACTCTTTTTGTTCTGTGTTGATTATTCAGCGATGAAAGGAAATGAGGAAGGTAAGGAGTGTTGTCGGCACATCGGATAAGACGCTAACATTGCTCTCCCCTCTAGTCTAGAATGTGGGGACAGGGAAAGAGAGTATGAAATGCAGCAAACAAAGGAATATGGTATTAGATTGAAGAGGGTAGAAAGAAGTGTTAATTGCACCTTGGTGAGGTTCCACAAGATACTGGGGCGTAGAGGCGCGTGGTGGGTAAATTGCATCGGAAATATAATTTTATTACAGTTATGACTGCCCAAAGTGCAATTAACTCCGAAGGGAAATACTGTTGCTAGAGAAGTGCTCCAATTACAGGCGCACTTTTGTTTTTAAATTTGGCGTTATTCTTCATTATATACTTTCTTTTGCGTCTTGACGGTACCTCGAATGAAATTTGAGTCCAGTCAGTCGGTAAACGTTTTAATGGTGCCCACATCAGGGTTGCTTGATATGTATATATATAGTATATCACCCAGTAAATCCCTAGCCCCTTGTTTCTTCACGTATCAACTGTTCGCTTCCGTCCCTCGTACCACAGCGCATCTTAAGTAGGAGGCCGCATAGTAAAGCTCATTAAGGACAATGTTAATCAACCAATCCATTGAATTTAATCACATTAAAATGCATTTGAGCACTCTTTACGATCACTGGTGGAGGGCATAATGCCGAGTGCTACGCGCTTTGACTTGAAACACCATGCAAGTTGTCACGTGTGCATTCCAGCAGCTATATTTTAGAGTTCGTAGAGTGAACACAAGCTCTTAGTGGCCCTTAACGAATCAATGACGTCCTCCCACGTATCATCTGTCTCAGATAATTAGCCCCTTTGTTTTCAATGTCCCCTGCGTCTCTGATGCAAAGCACTAGGTGTCGGTTGTCTCTGTTCACGGGCTCTCTGTCACCAGGGCAACACACACGTTTTGTTAGAACCAATCCACGAAACCACGTAGGGCTGTACGACATTTTCTTGTCTATATATGTCTCAGCGCATCTGTTTACGCTCTGCTGCCCAACTCCCTGGGTATCTTTGTATCGCTCGTACGTTGAGTGGGAGTTTTACGAACTGTCAACGCACCTGCAAAGACCCATATCAAACTGAATTTCATCTTGTCACTTTCAGTCCGTTGGGTCTTCCGCACCCCGGGCTAGATGCGAGCCATCCGCAGCCGGCTTCAGATCTGCTTCTGTCTTTCTGTTTTGTTTTCTTCTGTTATTCCCGCGTATATTTCTAGATTATGATACTTTTTTCGTGCTCGAACTCGGCGAAGGCGTTCACGTCTCTGGAGAACCGGTCGAGCACAAGCCTTTCTCTGACAGCCTGTTTTGTCGGAAATCATATCGGGTGTGGCGGAGGTGGAGGAGGAGGAGGGCGGCAATGGAGGAGGCGGAAAGAACGCAAGCATGGAGACGGCGGAGCGAAGAAACTATACTCCAGTTCACCTTACGATGGACCGCAGCGCAGGCTACAAGACATCTTTGCCAATCCAGCGTTGTGAAAGCATAACGTGACAACGCCACCCTGGACCCTCGCGTTGCTGCTCCCCTCTCCAAGATCACGTGGCACTGACGTGAAATTGGATTGGCTCCGATGGCTCGTAGCGTCCTCTGTGGTTCATCCCAACGTTGAACAGCTTGTAGGAGATGAAGCTTGAGGGGGCAAGCCGGAATAAACCGAGCGGCGGCCCCAGATCGAGATCAAGCTGGGTATGAATCCGACGCTCCTCAATCCTCTTCTGTCTGCTCCAAGTAGGAGTCTGGGCGAGGCAGGCCAGAACAAACTAAACAATAAAATAAAGTAAAAAAGGAACGCACCCCACTATAAAGCAGGCAATATTGGGGGAGGATGATCAAAACAGTCCCCGATAAAAATATTAATAAAAAGGGAATATAAAAAAATGCGGGAGTGGAGCAGCGAAGAAGTGGACGTTCTCGGTTTGAGTGTGTTGGGGCGAGGTGAGGGGAGAGGGGGGAGGCATGCACGTGCGGTTGGCATTGAGATGTCTGGGGCCCCAAATGTCTAGAATGGTACGAGGCCGTATGTCGAAAGGGTGGATGCGATTAACATACTTGTTAGTGATGTCAGTGTTATTGTTTTCGCTCATATTTATCGCACATCGATGATGTGTTCCCATTCAAACTCCAGTGTGCTGTCGAATTGCAGGAATTAGAATAACATTTTTGTTTTCGAATTCCGCAAGAAAAAGAAAAAACACCTCACAGGAAAAAGAGCGCACTCATGTTTCTTTTGGGTCCGAAGAAACGCTCACAAGTCCTTTGGCACACCCAAAAAAAAACATTCAGGCAAAAAATAAAAGTTGGATTACGGCCAATTTACAGTGCGTGGTAAGTAAAGCCGGTGATTGCAAACTCACAATTACGACGACCGCCATGACGATACCCTTTTGGACATTCTTGATTTACTCCTTCGTACTGTAGCGTCGCTTGCGCTCGGACTTCGAGCGAAACGGAGAAAAGTGTCGCATTTCAGACTTCATTTTGAAATCTACATGTGTCTATACGGCTTCATCATTCTGAAGAATATAGATGAGAAGGTTTGGCCTAATATGAAGAATTAAAGTGGTGGCGGCTAATAAACAGGAAATTTCGGCTAGTCAAAGACAGTGACGCTCTTACACAAACGACTAAACGTCTCTCTTTGGAACGACGCGGCAAGCGAAAGACGGGCAACGGTAATATTGAAAGAAGCTTAAAAAATGGGGATAGCGAAAAGAAATATAGAGAGCAACAATGCATCTGACATAACAAATGAAGTGCTATTGAAATGACGAAGACATCAAGAGCCCTTCAATTGTGTTACATTCCTCGACCCATAATTCTCTCACCCAATGACAATTCGTGACTTCACCGCTGGGATAGTGTTAACCTGACCCTCTTTGACTGGAGGTGAATGCTACTAGTCATCTTTGCCGCTTACTTACTTCGGGCTTGGTGACTCCCAGCCAGAAGACTATTCAGTGCCGGCGGCTTGGATTATTGCCTTCTACAAGGAATGAAGGCTATTTCTCCTACGGCAGAGTGACAAATTCCCGCAATGTATGAGGTGCCTCAGTTTCTAGGGGCGCTGTGTCCCACCGCACAAACTAATAATAAAATATTTTTTACCACAGAACTAGGTTAACTGTTAAACCTTCAATATGCCTGATGCGGGACGGTGCAGGAATGCAGCAGCTTGCAGACGTCACGCCCTGCGACCTCTCACTTTTTCGCTTGTCTTTTCTCTTCGGAGAAAGATTTTTGAGCTCTACAATTATTGACGCCTAAGCGAACGGGTTGTAATTTCTGAGCACAAGGCGCGAGGTTTCAGTTGCAAGGGGAAATTTGCAGAAATCAATAAACCGCACAAAACCAAAATGATTGTCACGAGCTGAATCGCTCTGTAGCGATCAGACGAGAACGATCCACAGTGAGTTTACATTGACCTTCACCGCATCCTTTTGGTGCCAGAGAAAATGTCTCAGGGTGGCTCGTGTACCGCGCTTTTTTATTTATCTGAGTTCGATTTTTGGCAGGAGACGACAAAACCACGTAGTGTTGCTGTCTATCATCTTTCCGGTTGTGGTACAGCAATGGAGGTGGAGAAGCAGATTCCTCTCTTGCTGTTGCCTTGCCTCACTCTGTAGCTGGCCACTTGACAGGCACTCTAGCAAAATACAGCCTGAGACACAATGATGACAGCGGTGCTGTTCTTCGCCTCCGCTTCTACGAGGGCCACACTGCGCCGCGCTTCACATATGGTTACATGACGTATCTTTTCGTCATTCTGGGTCAGAATGACGCACGATGTTTATGCGGAGCGTAAGTTCGTCTGCCTCTATTGCAGGGGTTGTGGTGACGTCATCACGCCGAACTCTGATTGAAGGATAGTGGGTAGACCTTAAGGCAGCTTGCTTTGAGGTCTACCCACTTTCTTTCGATTAGAACCAATCAGAGCTGGGCGTCCTGACGATGCCAGTATAGACAGCAATGAAATATTGCCGAATCACCCTAATATTATCATTTATAGGCGAGATCAATGCGGCCGTCGTCGTGGTGTTTTTTTTTAATACGTGAGCATGAAAGTACCCAAAGCTCCCTTTTTATCTTCAGAACTATCGAAGCAATCTGGGTCTCAATGAAATACGGTTTTAAATCAATTTTGCTTGGCGCCTGTTAAAGGCCTCCCGATGCGTTATAGATTTGATGTGTCCTCCTTGCATGACGAACTGTCCGCCTTATGTACGCAACTTCCTGACCTTCCTGTTCTTTTAGTCGGCGACTTCAATTTCCCCGATATTAAATGGAATACGCCTGGACAATTATTGTATTCATGGTCCCGGTGACTGTCGTGAGTTTGTTAAACTTAGTTTAGATTGCAATTTGTCTCAGATGGCTTCTTTTCCCACGCGTGTAAATGACATATACTTAAATATATTAGACTTGGTATTAACCAACCAACCTCAGTGTATCTTGTAACTGTCTGTATTCGAATGCATAAGTTATCACAAAGCAGTAGTACATTGTGCCATAGCATTTGAAGCACTTTAACGTGTATCGACTATCTCTCCGAAAATGTACATGCAAATTCTAGAATTATATTTGCTGGGGATTTTAATATGCCTAATATAGATCGGGAAAGCAGATCGTCATCACGTCATATTTCGCAGGCTCTACTAGAGCTGGCCTTCTTTTATGATCTGAATCAAATCGTACACGCTCCCACAAGATTATCCGAAGAAAAAGACTCTATACTCGATTTAATCTTACTTACCCAGAATTTATGTGAAAGAGTACAAAGTATTGAGGTGCTTGAGCGCAGTTCAGACGGTCACCAGCGAAATTCGGTCCGTGTTTCCGGTAGCTACTCCAATGAGTTTATTTCCGAGCTCCGGTGTGCCACAGGGCTCAATTCTAGGACCCATGTTATTTCTTTTGTTTATAAATGACATTGTTTATTGCGTTAAGGATGCCAATATTCTTCTTTTTGCTGATGACGTTAAGCTTTTCATAAGTGTCGAGTCAGTGTCTGATTGTTCCAGTCTTCAAGATGATGCAGATTCTGTTTTTACATGGTGTACCGAAAACTGTTTGTCACTGAACCCACAAAAAACTAGATCTATTGTGTGCTATCTAGAAAGCGAGAGAGAATTTCCTTTGCGTACACTGTTGGTGGCGTCCCAATTCCCTCCGTATCGTTTATCAGAGATCTTGGCGTCTGTCTTGGCAACGCACTTTCTTTTAATAATCATGTTGTTACAACCGTAAATGCAGCGCTAAGAGTATTAGGTATGATTTCACGTTTATGTCGCCAATTTTCTGCCCCTTCATGTTTATTGCATTTATATAGGTCTTTGGTTAGATCACGGTTAAATTTTGCTGTGTGGTTTGGAATTCGCTGACTATTTCGCAAGCTATCGCGATTGAAAATGTACAGAAGCGAATGATTAGAATTGTCTATGATAGGTATATTGGAAGGGGTGTTTTCTACCACTACGAATCATTGCTTCACAGGTTTCTATTGCACAAACTGACTGTGAGAAGACAGTACCGAGATTTTATGTTTTTTATACAAAGTTGTACATGGTGAGGTCAACTCGACGGACTTATTGCAGTCTATTTCCTTCCATGTTCCACTCTGAATCATTAGGAGCAAATCAACGTTTTACTCCTCCTGTACATCACCTGTGTCACCTCTTTGAAGGTTCAAATTGATTTTAATAATGCAGATCAGAATAACTTCGATATTTTTAGTGCACATCAGGATTTTATGCAACAATTACGCGAATGGATGCAATTGCCTTAAGCAGGCCAAATCAAGCCTACCCCTAGTTTTTTTTTTTTTGCTTGTGTTTGTTGTTAGCTTTTTCTTGATAATTTGTATTTTGTCTTGTATGTATGTTTGTGCCATGTTTGTGCACCACACAGTAGACCGCTAGGTTGTTTGTGGGCACTGAAAAAGAAACAATTATTATCATTATTATTATTATTATTATTATAAATGGTATTGCTTACTTTTTCCACCAATAATACGCCCTGCGACGCAGGAAGTCGCAAAGAATATCTCGACTTCTCCAAGGCCGATGATGTCGCTATTATTGACGCTCTAGCGTTCTCCTTTAGTGACTTCTTCAGTGCTTCCAATACACATGAGATCAATGTCAATTTCTTGTGGCAGTTTTTTGAAGATATTGTTCTTGACTACATTTCAAAATTTGTGGCAAAAAAGTGAAGTATACGAATAAAAAATAACCGTGGATAAATAGGGAAATTAGTCAAATGCGCCGTAGACTCTTTAGACTTCGCAAACGATCGAAAGACGCGAACCTCGTTGATCAATTAAACTGCAAGCTTAAGGATACAATTAAAGAAGCCAAGCATCGATTCTTTGATGTAACAATGCCCTCCTTTCTCAAGTCCTCGCCTGAGAAGTTCTGGCGCATTATATCACCCATCTAAACCAAAAGTAAACGAGTTGAATATTGATAATGAAAATGGGGATGACCCCTATTATATTGCTGATGCTTTCAATTAATATTTCATGTCCGTTTTCAGTTTGGACAATGGTCACAGTCCGATATTTGACGCAATTTGAGAAGACAGCGATTGCGCTAGGAACTGTTTGCCAGATATAACAATTTCGGAGGAAGGTATTCTAAATTATACCTCGAATATTAACGTTAAAAAGGCAGTTGGGCCGGACGGAATTCCCAATGCTTTCCTAAAAAGGTATGCGGAATGAAGCGCTAAGTACTTGCCTGTAATATTCAGAAAGTCGCTAGAAACTTGCACTGTACCTTCAAAATGGAAAATAGCAAAAGTGATTCCCATCTTGATATCCGGTGTCTCAATGGTTGTTTCCAATTATCGACCTATTTCCTTGCTCAGTATTAGAAGTAAAATTTTGGAACATATTGTATTTAAATACATATCGGCATATCTGAAGCAAAATAGTTTTTTTACTAAGGCTCAAGATAGTTTCCGACAAAAAGTGTCTACCATCACCCAACTGACCGAAACAGTGCACGAGTTCGCGTCGGTAATTAATACTCGAGGGCAAACTGACATTGAATACTTGGACTTTTCAAAGGCTTTCGACCGCGTTCCACATGAGAAGCTGCTAACAAAATTGGGGGTTGTCTTAAATAATACTAATATTTTAAGGTGGCTAGAATGTTATTTGACTATGCGACAACAATTTGTACAATTTGATAGCGCGTGTTCCGGTACTACACAGGTTACGTCTGGTGTCCCACAAGGATCTGTTCTCGGGCCTTTATTGTTCTTAATATTTGTTAACGATATTGTTTGTGGAATTCCAGTCAAGATAAGGTTGTTTGCAGATGATTGTGTTGTTTTTAAGGAAATCAAAAGTCTCGGAGACTGTAAAGTATAAAAATCCTCGCTAGAAATATTGTCTAAATGGTGTGCCGATTGGCAAATGTCATTGAATTCATCAAAGACTGTTTGTATGCCTATTACTCGCAAGAAAAGTCCTTTACTTTTTAATTATTCGATTGGCAACTATAGCCTTCTTAGAGTTTGCTGATAAAAGTATCTGGGTTTGACTATAACATCTGACTTAAGGTGGAACACACATGTTAGTAACATATGTAGTAGAGCAATGAGTAAGTTGGGTTTTCTTCTGCAGGTATATGAAGCATGGCTCCCTTGAGACAAAGTTATTATCATATAAAACTCTGGTTAGGCCAATGTTAGAATATGCTAGTGTCATCTGGGATCCCCACACATCATGTTGTATTTCAGAACTCAAGAAAATTCGGAGACTAAAGGTGCGTTTTGTGTACAATATATATTCCTCTCGTGTGTCCCTCACAAAACTTTGTACTGAGGTGGGCCTTGAAACCCTACAGGAAAGAAAGAAAATGAATCGTCTAAAATTTCTCTACCTTATAGTTAACGACGAGCTTGGAATAGACGAAGATGATTACATTACATTTTTTTTGCCCCAGGTCTACTAGGCATTTTCATAGCAGAACAATAAAACCATATAGTTATAAAAATGACGCATTTAAATACTCCTTTTTTCCTCGAACAATTATTGATTGGAATGGTTTGCCACCTGATGTTGTAAATACTACTAACTTTTTAGATTTTTGTTCCAAGTTATTGCAGCAAGTGCAACCTGTTGTGATATTATGTTTCATCCACTCCTGTAACAACCTCGAAAGAGGTTAACAGTAATAATAAAGAAAGAAAGAAAAGAAAGAAAGAAAACGATAAGACACTATAACAAAGGAAATTACGAGAAATTTAACATGCACCTCTCAAATTAATTCTCATTCTTCTTAGATAAATTTGATAGTAGGGATGTGAACAAAAACTGGTTAAATTTAAGAAAAAATTATTAGAACTTATTGAAATACATGTCCCAAGCACCACCTTAAGTTTCCGATAATCTAACCCCTGGTTGCTCGCGCTCGCTGAGAATACTCAACAATAAGAAGAAACGCCGTTTTCGACAGCCAAAAATAAAAACACCACTGAACCTTGGGATAGGTACAATGAATGCGCAAATGAGTACAAACGCATGCTTGCGGAACAGAAACGTATCTTCTAACAGGAGACCATTCCATCCCTGCTTCTTAATAACCCTCGCCAATTCTGGCAAGTTGTTAACCATACTCCACGCTTGGCACTTAACCTTGAAGATGAATTTAAGAACAAAATATAGACGAGTTAGTGTGCCTCAGTTTTAAATGGCCATGTTCTCTGCTCAGTTCACCATCCCAAGTCCTTTAGCGTTGTTATCAACCATTGCTTACAACCTCCCTTGTATGGATACAATATCTGTTGACTCTGATGGTATTGTTAAACTCATTAAGTCCATGAAAGTGTCTTCATTCTGTGGCATCGATCACATCAACTCTAAAATATTGCAGCGCACATTGTGCTTGTCGAGCCTCTTTTTAACCAAAATATTTTAGCAGTCATTGAATACAGCGGTGGTTCCTGAGGATTCGAGAATCGGAAAGGTCATTCCGGTCCACAAGAGCGGTAATAAATCATCTTCCTTAAACTATGGGCCTATCTCTCTTACCTCTGTTCCTAGAAAAATACTGGAGCACATAATCCATAAGAATCTATCCATTCACCTCGATTTCATTTTTTTTTAACAGGGCACAGCACGGTTTCCGTAGAAACTTTTCTTGTGAAACACAGCTTCTCTGCTTCACCCATGACCTTTTTTCTAACCTCGACTCCGGTTTTCCAACCGATGCTGCATTTCTTGACTTGGCCAAAGCTTTTGACAAAATGACGCATAATCAACTGCTACTAAAGCGTTCGCATTTGAAACTTGACACCCACGTACTCTCATGGATTCAATCTTTCCTCTCGCAACGTAACCAGTTTGTTTATGCTAATGACTCTTCATCTGCTTTAGCCCCTGTTACATCCGGTGTGCCTCAAGGAACAGTCCTTGGCCCGCTACTCTTCCTTGTTCACATCAACGCCCTTCTCCACGACACTATTGCGAGACTGGAATGGCTTTCCCGGTGACATCGCATCCATCGAGGACCCCACGAGATTTCACGAAGTGACTCAACAATATTATAATATGTCGCCCACTCCACTTTCTAACGCCTCGACGACTACTGAGGGGTATTGTACATTAATAATAAATAAAATAATAAAATGATTTTATTGCTGAGTGTCAAAAAAGGCAAAATGGATCTGAATGTCCAGAAACGTTGCAAATGCCTGTTACACTGAAGAAGGTGCTCTCTATTTGTTTTTCATATATTATTCAGACATGTTCAAATTATTCCAAAAAGGTAGTTAAGTTAAGTTACTGAGTATCTACGCCAAAGGTAATGGGACTAGAGTAGAAATTACGCATTTGTAATAGTAATTGAGTAAACTACTAACTACTGTAAAAAGTAGTCGAGTTACTTTGAAGTTACTTCTCGAAGTTACTTTGTATATTTTTGGGGTAGCAAAATGAACAGCAATTTTGTTCTGTGAAAAACCGTGCGAGCCTAAAATAAATGCAGGCATTTTATGGCTCTGCGTTTTCACCAAAGTAGTTCATTCGCTCGCAGAAGCAATTTACTTTTGAAGTTCTTGATATGAGAGTTTTCCCTTTTCCTCCTAAAAACGTCCCCAGCCAAGCTAAAATGACGTTCCACCGACGCGCTGGATGGAACGGCAGCGTTGAATTTCAGAAACAGGCTGTGCAGGGTCGTTTAAGCGAGTGTCGGCATCTAAGGTGTCCATGACGAAACATATCAGGTTTTGCCTCGGCTAGAGTGTCTTTTATAACAAACTCTTCCCATTTTTTATTTTTTATTCGGCAAGTTGGGATTGTTATGACTGGCGCCTCTTTAATCCCACGACATTCGGAGAGTACGCTGAGCAAGTGCACCTGACCGTCAAGGGTTCAAGTCTCGTGCCACGACGATGAGATCATCCGGACGACTGCGCGTCTCGTTGCAGTGCTAGTGCTACGCGGCTGAATTTTTTTTAGTTTTGGTTCAACAGAAGATGAAACAAAGTATACTTCGCCGCTGACGCCGCATCCAACAAAAGGATCTCCTAAGGGTGACTCAATCCTCGCCGGCGACTACGGTTCCCCGACGCGCCTGACATGCCTGACAAGTACATCGTTTTCAACAAAGAGGAGGTCCCACTGGCTTGGAAGGTCGGAAGGGCGCGAAGGATTACGTGAACAAGCATCGTCGCTCGTACAGTTGCAGCTGGTAGCGGGAACGTGCTCCGCTTGAACGGATTATCCGTGTCTGCGTTTGTGCGCGGGGAGTCAGGCTTTGCAAGGGAGTATGCGCTGACGACGAGGCGACCATGGGAACAGGCGCCCAACTGCGAGGTCTTTCCAGTGGCGCCTCCCGTGGAACCTCCAAACCGCTTGAGGCAGAACTCACTAAAGGCAGACAGCATGAAAACAACAACAACCTTCGGAGTGTCCCCGTCTGTCACGGTTGCATCTGGAAGCGCGGCGCCTTCGTGCATTACCGGATTAGGTCAATACCGGTCCAAGGCTTGTTAAGCATCTCTGCCTGCGTTCGTGCGCGACGGTGTTATGTTTTGGCTGCTCGTCGCCACCTTGGCCCAAGGACGCCAGTGATGCAGTTTCTGCTGCTGCCGAGTATAAGTGCGTGGGAACGGAATGTGAGGGGGCCCTTTTTCGGGAATGCCACTTCATCTGCCGGTGCCTTATTTATTTCTGCACTGAAACTTTTGTGATGAGCAAAATTAGCACTAGATTTCGAAAGTAGTTAGTAATTTGAGTAGAAGTTACCTGAAAAACGTAGTTAAGTTAAACTACTAATTACTCAAATAAAGTTGTAATTGAAAGTTACCAAGTTACTCGGAAAGTAGTTAAACTACAGTAGTTTGAGTAGAGTAGTTAAGCTACGTCCAAGTCTGATACCATTCATTCGAATGCCTTAGACGTAGTTAATGAGTTGAAGTATCTGGGTGTTACTATCACGTCCAACTTAAGCTGGGTTATTCATATTGAGCAGATTATCACAAAGGTGTCAAGTAAACCGTGGTCGTTACGTATAGGAAAATGCGTCTCTGTACTTCAGTGACAAAGCTGACGGCCTATAAATTGCTGATTCGTCCTTTGCTGCAATATGCTGCCATCGTATGGGGCCCACACTCCCAGTCGCTCATTAATCTATTGGAAAGCCTTCAAAAATACCTTAGATTTATATATAACTCACATGGCAAAGGTTCGCACATGACACCGCTGTACACCGCCTCCGGAGTGTCTATAATATCATGTCGAAGGAAAGTAAAGCGTTTGGAAATTTTTGCTTAATGTAAATGATAATAAAGCTAATTCAAATTTTGATGATTATTTGCACTATAACGCGAGTCGTGATGCAAGGCAGAAGCACAAGAATTTGCTTCTCGAGTTCCGTTGATAGAAAAGATGTTTTTAAATACTCCATTTCTACTCGTTCTGTTTATGAGCGGAATGAGTTGCCCCTAAGTGTGATGGCGACTGCTTCTACCGCTTTATTTGCGAGTGGAGTTGATGAACTTTTTTATCAACAATGACTAAGCTACTTGTTAATGGTAGTTGTTATGTTTATTCGACTCATTGATTGTTTCTGATGTTGTCTTATCTTGCCATGGTCCTTAAAGGTTGGCCGGCAGTATTCTATAATAAATAAATAAATATTGTTTTTATTGTACTGATTCGTACCTACTGAATATTGTCAGCATCAGGTGTATCATTTTCAATATTCTTCTGCCCCGTTGGAACATGCCAAAGTTCCTATGTACTTTAATTTCTGCCCAGTGGGTTTTCTGGGTCCCAATTATTGTGTAATGCCAAGGTTATCATCATCATCATCATCATCATCATCATCATCATCATCATCATCATAATGCCTTTATTTGTGCCAATAAAGAACCAACAAAGGTCTACAATGTGGTACAGTGGAAAAATTGTACGGCGGTAAAACATGCTCAAGTGATAAAACTAGCATGCAACAAAACACGACTATATTTTCAGCGACGGAAAATAATCTCATCTATTTGTCTACTCAGATTTACGTAGCTATAAAAAATATCAAAATTTTCATGCCCAAGATTGTTTACACTTGTCGGCATTCTTGCTGTTGGTGATATCATGTGTTGATTGTGGGGATAAAAAGTGAGAGCTCTCTTATTTGGGCGAGTCGGTACGTTCAAATTCACTGTGAAGAAAAGTGTTGAGTCAATGTCCCCGTGAATTATTTTATACGAGAAGGCTACATCGCGCGATAATCTTCTGAGGGATAGACACTGTAGGCCATATTTGTCAAGCAGGAGTTCATAATTGTTAAATGCCTTCGGTCAACGTATTTGTCATAAATGATGCGCACAAGGCGCCTCTGAACTGACCCTATTTTAGCTGCATCACGTAGTGTCAGTAAATTCCACACCACAGAGCCAAAGTCTAGTCTCGATCTGATGATAGAACAAAATAAACGAAGGAAACAAGCATAGTTCGCAAACTTTCTAAGTTAATCGAGTAATCTTTCCAAGTAATTTAAATGCAGAACAGGAAGCATGGGCGACATGGCAGCCAAACGATAGAGTAGTGTCAAAGTACACCTCTGAGATCACAAAGTGATGGTACTCTTAAAATGCACTTATCATCAATTGAGTATGAATACTGTATAATTTCACGTTTTTCACTGAAAGACATGACCTTAGTTTTTTCTAGATTAATGATTAAGCAATTTCCCTGACACCAATCTAAATATGTGATGCTTCACTCTGAAGATCACAGTCGTCGATCAAACTAATACTCAAAAAGAGGTTGATATCGTCTGCGAACAACAGCACGTTTGAGTTTACAGCACAAGTAGATATCTCATTGATAAAGCTAAAAACAATAGTGATCCAAATTGGAGCCTGTGGTACTCCCGATGACGGATAAAAAGGATCAGGGAAGTTATTTAAAATGCGTACGATACAACGACGGTCAGTCAGGTAGCTTTCAAGCCACAATAAAGCACAGGAGAAACGCCATTACGCCACAATTTGTGCAGCAGCAAAGCGTGGTTCACCTTATCAAAGGATTTCGAGAGGTCAAAGTACACAACGTCAACTTGAACGCGATTACAAACAAAAGGTACTGAATAATCAAGGAAGGTACAGAGGTTTGTCTCGACTGAGCGCCCTTGATAAAACCGTGCTGAAAAGAACTGATACGTCGCTTGAAATAAAAAGACAGACGGGTGTGCATCACTATCTCAAATACCTTTGAAAAAGAACATAGCAATGATACAGGGCGATAGTTCCCAACTTGGAAGTATGCCCGTTTTATGAATAGGAACAACAATAGATCTCTTATATATGTATATCTTTAAGATAGGCGCAAAAAGATTCGAGCAACCTTTAACAATAAAGTTAGGCGCATAACCTGTACCAGATGTTAGTTTCGGCTGTCAGTTTCTTATAGCCGCCAAGATCTCGCCAACAGTGACTTTGTCTACTGCACAAACATCAGAGTAGACAGGATCGTCAAGAAATGCACTGTCTTTAAGAACATCAGAGGAAAAACAACCACTGAAATGACTTGCAAAAAAAGTTAGCGATATCCTTCGGGTTGGACAGATAATCAGAATTTCTTCTTAGGCAGATACCTGCTACCTTTTGTATGTTGTCTAGCGAATTTCCACTAAACAAAACTGGTTTGTGGAAAAGACTATTTTCTACTGCGTTTAAATGCACACACTCGTCATGAATAAATAAACTTTTAACAAGAGACCGATAAATGCTGAACTTAGCATACCACATTTGCGATCCATTTTTCTTGTACAATTTGTGACAATGCGATTTTTCTTTATGTAATATATTAGATCTTTAGAATACCACGAAGGATACTTTCTAGGTTTCGATGATCCTTTTGGAATAAATTTTTCCATTCCATTTCTCACTACTGTCGTAAACGACTTCGCCATTGAGTCGACTGAATCGTCCATTAAAATGGAGGACCAGTCGTAATTTTCAATAAACCTATAAAGACCAAAATAATCACCTGTTTTGAAAGAGTATACGTCTGCTTTGGGCGAGCTGCAGATTTCAACGAATTATGGAAAGCAACAATAAAGGGTGGGTGAAAAGCGTTAACCTTAACAGAGTGAAACATCGGCAAGAGTTAAGCCGATGATCGGCACATTTGAAAGAAAAAGATCAAGGACGTTCCGCAGCGCTGTTATCAAACCCGTTTAATTTACTAAGGACATTAAAATGTATAAAATTAATAGGTGAGGCGATTTGTTTGCTGTTATACTATTTTGACTTAGCAACAAATCCTGACTGCCAGTTTGCACCAGGTAGGTTAAAATCACTCATAAATGTGCACCCTGAACTTTGAAAAGTGAATTTCTTTTCCCAATGTATCAAAGTGTTCATTAAAAATACGATTATCCGATAGGAGGTAAATAATAATTCCAATCAGGTAGTTACAACCATCATTCGAAAGCAATTCTATCCAAACGCGTTCTGGGTAGGTTTCATGGTCCCGTCTCGTGATGCGAGGTAACTGACTGATTTACGGCGATCAATACACCGCCTCCGAATTTCTGGTGAGTTAAAGCATAGTAACAGGTCACGATGGTGAACGGTATGAGAGGACGGAAAATAGTCTGCACCTGAAATTTCCTCGTTGAGCCATGTTTCAGTCAGACAAATGATATTAAAACTGGAAGAGACTACATTTGGCAAAAAATGTGTCCGCTTTGGTTCGTAAGCCACGAGTGTTTTGGTAGTACGCATTAAATGTCTCCATCATTCATCTTGGCATGATTGTTTTCAGATGTCGTAGCATGCGAAAACGTCCAACCTTCCAAAGAAGGTTGACGTTCAAATGCCGCGTATTTATAAACCCAATATTTATCTAAATATTGGGTTCGTAAATAAAGGATATATATTCTTCTACCTTTTATTGTTCTGTTGTCGTATGTTTACTAGAAGTTGTAACTTTGTATTTATAAGGTTATATATCTAAAGGATTATTAATTTAGTTTTTTTCTCACATTTATATTAAATTATTTATTTTCTGGCCTACCAAGGAGCGACAGATACCCCGATCCGCTCCTTAGTAAAGAGAGGTTTGGAGACCCGTGTTCTAATCGGCCGACACACTGTGCTTCTAAAAATGTTCTACTTTATGGACCCTGACTTATAATCGTTATCGTTTGTCAGTGCTTTGAGTTTCATGTTGCTTAGAAAATGTGTGTTTGTGATCAAGCTTGTCAATATCTTGAATACGAATATTTACAAACTACATCAACAAAGCTGTGTTTATTATTAAAATCATTTATGATTTTTAATGGGAATGCATTGTTTAATTTCGTTTTGTCTAATTTGTACGAATAGACTACGTCTAAGCGCAAGTTTTTCTTGCCTTCCACATTCAAATTACTTCACTTCTAACTACTAACAGACAAACTTGATATACACTGGATATTTGAGGAGTGTGGAGGCGCGGTCAGTGCAGCTTAGTTATTTAATGATATACCATTCTTAAGAGATGTGTTTTGTTAAATAAATAAACTGGAGCGCTTACAAATTGTTCGGGCAGGGAAAATTGCTTCCGTCCGTACGCACGCGCATGCACGCATATACAAATTTTTTTTACTCACTTTACTTTGAATGTTGCCACTGGCGCTCCGGTGCTTTACTCCACGATAAATACGTTGTTTTTTCTAAAGGGAAAAAACAGCTCTCCTCGTTAATGACAGGGACGGGAACCGGCGCGGAGAGCTGTGCCGGTTGATGAGATGTTAATACACAGGAATCCTATCTAATATCTAAACAGTATTGAAGCTTAGTAAAAAAAAACACTTTCACCGGCACGCGAATCATTTTCGGGTGCAGCCGGTATTTGAAGTCTCCTGAATAGGCTCCCTCTTGCAACAACTAACAGGGTGTCGGATAGCAGGTTAAGAACGTCGAGCATCTCGTTCTCGCCAATAATAAGCAAAAATAAAAAAATGATAATTTCATATTTCTTTTGAATGTAATCTGAGAAACATAGCGTCCTGCAATTGTTCTGCGACAATCAACAATACTGGTTGACTTGCCATATGCGACAAAACAAATGTAGCAGCCTTGTACTCCCGTACAATGAACAAGTCGGGCGTTTCGAGGCATACGCTAGCACGAACGTGTGTGCGTCTTCCCGTCCACCACTCCGGGCTACAGCTTGAAGAAAGAAGTATCAGGCGAATGGCGTCAGTTCCCAGCCAACTTTCGTTTTAGAGGGGCACGCGCATCAAAATCATGTATGCGCTACCTGTCGGGAAACGAGATGGAAGAATTGTGCACAGACATTACCCTCAAAATTCGGAACTCAAAAATTCACTATCTGTATGGTAAAAAACAGCTCCCAAATGCCGGATTTGAAGTTGCTGCCGGCATCCGCGCCGGTGCGGTGACGTCAAATATTGCGGAGTCCTGCGGAAGTCGACTTTCTTCACGCGCCTCCACTCCCAACCGCGCCGTTGCCAGCGCGACCCGAAGCGAGGAGGTGGAGGAGCGAAGAAAAGGGCGCCAGCTTGCCCGAAAAACCGGCTTGGCTCTCCGTGCGGTGCCGCGCCGCCTGCCTGTCGTGGCGAGCGAGACAAGAGGCTTACAACGTCTGAAAGGCTGCCCCGAGCGGAGTAACTGCCGAAACTACTATGCACTGAGCTGCAAACCTGTAGTTGTTTTGATCGTTTGACTGATTTTCATTCGAAGTCTGAGAGGTCGTCGGCCGCCTAAAAAAGGCCACTTCGTCCCATCCCGCGACTCGCCGACCATCCTGTGCTATGTGCGTCGAGCGCCGCCATGCTTTCCGAGGGACCGATACAAATCCGGGAGATGACATCAGACCGGACTCACGATTTTCGGCATTTCTAAGAGAACGGCCGCAGTGCGTTCGCCATTGCGTTAAAAATATGTTTTAAGGTTGCCGTTGTTGAATGTTGTAGAAAATGTCGCCTACAAAGCTTCTATATTTTATGATTTTTTGACGTCACAAATCAAAAGAAGCGAGGAGGTGAAAATGGGAGAGAAAAGCGCCAAAAATAAAAAAGACGCTCGCGCGCGTGAGAAAATCTTTTCGCAATGCGGTATTTTGCGTTTCGATGCTACAATTTGCATTGTTTTAGACGATGAAAAAATACTACCTTTGAGGTGTCAATTGCCTTTTTAATATTGGCTGCGGGATTAGCGACCGTATCTAAAACGAGCTAACTCAGAAATAACAACGTTTGCCTTCAGGCGTACCGGAGTAGCGCCCGTTTTTCCTCATCCCACACGATACGGCAAAGCGCCGCCCGCATATCGGTGCCTCGAAGTCTACACGAAAGCGGCCGGGGCGAGCGGGAAAGTCCTGCCCCTCGCCTCGTCACCCTGACACGAACCGGCGACCAGAGGTGAAAGACCACGCGAATGCCGCCGCGAAGCAAGCTGGAGTAGAAGGCGTAGATCGATCCATCGCGCCTTTAGCTTCCTTTGTCATCACTCGTAGATAACCAGCCGTAGGAGCTAACAGCGCCATTCCGACGCGAGCGTCGACTCAACTTCCCAAGGAAATGCACGGACAGGTCACATCGGCCGCCGCTATCCCGACGTCATCCAGAAAACCGTCATCAGACCCACGGCCCTTCGGGGACCTCATGCCTGGCCAAACTTATGAGCCTCACCAACCTCGCGAAGCTCACGCCCCTCGCCTAACTCACCGAACTCACCAAACCTCGACGAACTCGCGAACTCATCCCCCTCACCGAACTCGTAAACTCACGGAACGCATAAACTCACGGAAATCACTGAAACTTGCCGCATACTCCCGCCCTCGCTGAGCCTCAAAGTGATGAGTTTTCCAGGATTACGAACTCACTCACCCTACCTCACGCCTGACCAGTGAGGGTGAGCGAGGGTGAGTAAGTACACTCATGAGTGAATTTTGCCGAGGTATGCTCGTGACAAGTGGGGCAGATCACGTCGCTCAAAAGTATCCACAGCGCGCCGATGTCGCACATGAACTGCACCCGCCGAGCCATAGCCACTTGTCCAGTAAACATTTTCGAAAACCGCGATCTTTTCTTCGAGCGCACACGGCGTGACGTACGTGAACGGAGCACCGATTGTGCCGGAACAGTCGCCGTTTCTGTGGTTAACCTTAGCACGCCTTGGTAAACATTCTTCGCGCAAGTTCTCAGCTTGCTTTTGTTTCACCTTTCCTAAATCTAGTTCTTGATTCGGGAGTTTCAAACAGAAAAATTGCCTATTTTAGTCTGATTTTTCGCAAATCAAGTCGGAGAGGTGGAGAAAGCGGGCCAGCTCTCCCGAGTGCTATCCAAGGAATTCTCATAATGTACGATAGAGGTACAACTGGCGCTAGTGCTGATGCTACTTCCGGGATGCAAATAGAAGGAGACAGCAACCAGGCTGGCTTTTATTGTGCCTCTGCGCATTTCTATGGGAAAACGCGCGCGCATTTTGTTTCTTCGCCAGAAAATAACATGAGTCACTTTCGTTATTTGGGTCGTACCGATTAATATGTGTGTACCTTTATAAACATTGTACAGTTGTAAAATGCTTTAGTTATTAGCATTTCGCTTCACTAGTAAACGATGCTAATCTTCGTTATACTTAGGGAAAAACTTGTGTTCCACAGGAGCCGTAGGAACACGAGCGACGAATCTGGGCAAAATAACAATCCAAAGGAATGTAAAGTGTGTTCGATGTTCGGCGGCATTCCGGCGACGCTATTATATTGCTAATATGCCAGTCCTGTTAGAGTATGGAAAATGACGCTCGTCGAGCGCTGTCCGAAGCTGTGTAACCACATTCAGAACGTAAATAATAAAGCAGCTGGGCTACGTGGGCTATGTCTGGGATGTTTTGAACAACAATCATCTTCACACATGTGCACCGAGCAGAAACAATAGAGTAAAATTCACTTCAATTTGATTGTCTACGTGCACAGGGAGTTTTTGATCCAGTGCTACTGCGTAGTTCTTGCAGAATTCCTTGGTTTTCTATTCCCAGGAGAATTTCCAGGAGAATTTTGTTCTACTGGCAATTCCCCCATGCAGGAAAGCGCCGACGCCGTGTTCGCGCTAATTCACCCATTTTATTTGGCAACAAACTCAGCGCCGCGATCTACTGGGTAGCCTTGCCATACGCAGTAGGTTCAGGTAAATTTCCTAATTTTTCATTGTCATTCTATTATCACTAAGAGTGATTTAATCCTGGCGGTGTTATCACTTCCGGAAGAGAGCGTGTGTGTTTTATTTCGTTTTTAACTCACACGAGAAAGAGCGAATACTGAACATACCGCATCAATGCATGCTATGAAGCTCTTTTAGCGCTGTGTTTATTGACATGAATTTGACAAACAAAACGCTGTAACTCACCAATATTTTCATACGTGATTGAGAAATGACCCAAACTATTTACTACGTTGATAATTCATCGCAATACATGCTTTTGTATTCTAGAGCAGAGAAAAATGGACTATCTTTTCTTCATAGACTTGCTTGACCGGAAGTCAAATCTAGATTGGTTCAATTTAGTCTGGTTTAATTTTCAACAGCACATTAGCTCCAGCTGAACCTCTAGAGCACATTATAATAACTACGGTGACAGCCTCTCGAACATGGGCGATATTTCGTGCAAAGTTGCGATGTTTTGGGCAGCCTCAGGAGCGTTCTGCGATGGTCTGTTGTATGGCGGTAACTCAATCTACAGGCCCCAAGGATCCTAAAAATCATAAAACTACGATCATGCGCGGCGGATTTCCTATTAAAATTGCTATCAAAGTCCCCGGCACGCTCCCCTTTCTGAGATGACCTCGGAAAACGGGCGGGGCATCTCTTTACGCGTCAGCCAATAGCAAGCGAAGGATTCCGCGTCACTGCGCGTCACCAGCGCAGCCGACCGCCGACCCGCGGAGGAAGCTCGCAACGACGCGCGGACTGTCATGAAGGAGCCCCGGACTTTACGCCTGACAGGTCGTCGTTCATCGCACCACCGTCGCGCTGCTACTGCAATACTGGAATCGCGTTCCACAGATGACAAGGAAAAGTTTGACTCGGTTGACGTGGAATCATCACAAAGCTGGCTTCGGAGTCAGGATCCACGGGAAGAAGGAACACGTGTCCAGCAAACGCACGCCTGCACACGCCCGGGAAGCAGACGAGCCGACGCGCCGACGCATCACCCCCTAACAGAAAGCTTGCTTGCGGGAGAAAACATAGTTCGCTGGTTTTGGAACGATAGTTGCAAACTACGTTTCCGCACCACAGTCAGTTTAGGTTTTTCTCAAACTCCCACTTACAACATGCTTACAAAGTGTTGCAATAATAGCATTCGCATTCACCGCGAGAAGCCAGCATTTACATTGGTCAAGTGTTAGCGATGGGCGGCTGGGCGATTGTTTTCCTAGAGAAAATAGTCCCGATATATTTCTACTGCCATCGGCCTAATGAACGTGTTTTGTAATCTGAAAACTCGGTGTACACATATTAACTTGCACCTACTACGCAATATAACAATATAAACGAGACGATCTCAGAAAAGCTCCGGAGGGCCCCTTTAAGCCACAACGAGTTGTCCGAAAAGTTTTTTTTTTTGCAATTTCTCGTTATTCTTTTTTTTTAATTATAATTTATGAAAATTGAATTTTAATAATAGAAATATGAGATCCACAATAACGATAAAGCAAACTAAAGAAGAAAAAAATTCTAACATTTTCAACACAAACTTAAATATTGCAAATTAAAAACGACTGGGTTCGGGCTGTCGCGGGTACGACTGGGGTTCAGATACCACGCGTTGCGGTGAACTTGTCTTTAAAATGCTTTACTAAGGAGAATGCAGGGCACTCCCCGAGAGTACATCGAAAATGACGGTCACGACAAACCGGCGGAAACGCGCGAGGCGGCGTACGCATCGTGTTCGCATCCGCAACCCCCTCAACGGCACCACATTCGAGGCGTCGCGTCACGTGCCCTGGCGGGAAAAAGGAAGGGGAAGTGGGAAGGAAAGGCGTCGCTAAATAAACACTCCACGCAGGGGGGACGCGGCGCGGCCGTCGTTCAGTTTAACGCGAACGAGGCGAGTGTCCTCTATTCCCTAGTAGAGTATTTGTTTTCTAGTTCAAAATTAGGCCAACTCAAGATACAGCTCAGACGGCGTACGCATTTGACACAATCGAGATCGAAATTCTCATACGTCACTGTACTACCCTTCAATTATTGGCACGTGGTTCTCAAGTGTATGTGGCGGTGTCTGACGTTTGTTTTCATAGCTCTTGAGGGAAAGCACCTCGTTTTGTTTTAGTGTGTATGACGTTTGCCCTCCGGTGGCTTTTTGCATACACCAAGAGGCGGTCCAACGCCACGGTGATGCGGTCGCGCTGCAGCTGCCGCATTGGCAGGCGCTTCCGTCACCGGAATATGGTTCCTGAGCACGTGCAGTGCACACACCTCGTGTGAACTTGTCTGTAAACAGCGCGTTGGCCTATAGTACTTAAGCTAAACCAGAACATTAACCACAAACTAGGTAATAATCTTCAAAGAAATGTTTTTTCTTTCCTTGCATTTATTGAAATACACCACCTGGAATCTTGGCCCCGCGATGATAGCCGCAATGCTCCTCCAGTTTGAAAAGACGGGTGGAAGATGGCGAACCTTTTCCAGAACAGGATACGCGGATGCGTCGGCGAATACTCGTGGTCGCGAAACTTCTCATGTCGAAACTACGCATCAGCATCTTCATTGGAACGCCTTGAGGTGTACGTTGCACTGCTGGTCCATCTTCGTCCTGCTCCATCCCCCATGTTGAGAAAAAATTTCGTCTTCATTCACGCTAGTTTACGCCACAGAAATCGTTATGATTAGGTCGAACCGTTCCCAAGTTACAGCGAAATTCCCGCGCGCATGCGCAGTGGCGTCGGCGATCGTTCAGGAACGAACCGTTCGCGTCGAAACGACTCACTCAAAGTCCATATCACTGACCGTTTGGGTGACTTGCGCGGCACGCAAATGTAAGTTTGCCTTCAAACCTGGTCAACATTGCCTGGAATATGGCTCGCGCCTATTCCAGTCATTAAATTAAACTCTGCATATTGTCTTCACTGTTTCTTTAGGTGACTTAGGCGGCGCTCAAGCACAGTTTGAGGTTAAACGCGATCAAGATAGTATGGGAGACGCCTGGCACTTATTAAAAAACCAAGAAAGACATCCAAGTTATCTTCAGTATAATTTTAATGGCCGGTTCACACACGCAGCGCAGCGCCGAATAGGCACTGAAAGCGGCGCTTATACAGCTATGACTTGCACGTGACTCATCGCCTATGTTGTTTCGCAGTGGTGCATGGGAGTTATTGCCGACGTGCTGTTCCACGGTGGTGAGTGGCGATACAGCGCCGATGCATCGCTGCTAAACCGACAACCCGGCACAGGTATGAAGGGCGCGTCGGCGTCTTCTTATTGCCGATTCGGTTCTGTGCTCCATGTGTGAAAATGCCTAACACACCGGAAAATCGATCCGAGAAACCCTAAAAGTGTAGAATATTAATTTAAAAAAGTATGGGGAACGTTTGATTACTCTAACCTTGAGCTTACTGCAAGCCCTGAGCAGCGTTATTTGTTTGTTGCTGTCATTACCAAACAAACAATATGACGTGAAGAGCAATCACTCTCTTAGTTTTACGCTTTTCTCAACTTGCCGTACGCAAAACATAACTAAAATGATGTCGAGGGAGCTAAAAGTTTAGTGTCAGTATATACCTGGGGTACCTGATAGCTCTTCCATAGTTTATTTTTAGCTTTCTAGTCACTGATATTCGACTCTAACCGTTTTTTTTATACCTGAAGCACTATGCAAGTTCCTTCTTTTGTTCTGTTCGAACTTTCTGCTCAGCTCATTAATCAGTGTTTCTTCCTGCACACAGGAGGTTGTGATAGCGGGAATGAAAAGCTAATTTCCCTTCGTAAACAATGAAACAGGATACCAAGGCATCGCTGGCGGCGTATAGAAGATAGCAACACTAAAAATAGTTTGTGACTTTTTTTTCGAGGTCGTGGCTTGAGTCACTCTGCTTGTTTATCGCCTCGAAATGATTTTTCGTTTTATTTATTTTTTCTATTGCGTTTAGGACAAGCTGATATACGCTAGGTTTTTTTCCTTTAATTGTGCCTGATATGTTGAGTGTTGCACAAACAGCCCTAGGCCTTTTAGTGGTGAACTGGAAAAGATCGCATCCTGTCCACAATGCAATAATATACATAGCAGGATGCAAAAAAACAAAAAGAAAAAAACGTCACTGCATTTTTAAAACGTTCCTTCAAGTCCAAAATGACAATATTCGAGATTACCTGAAGCTAGATTCAAATTTGTTGAAAACCAAGATGCAAACGAGCTCATGAGATCAGTTTTAACAAAGTAGTATGTTAAAATAGGGAGTGAGACATGGCTTACCTCTGTGGCGAACTCGGCAACATAGACAGTTCAGTGGCGCCGGTGACTGGCCAACGCTCGCACGAGAAACATGAAATCCCGAATCATCCGTCTGGTACAAGAGTTTAAAGCCTAGCATATTATTAATTTTATTGCAGTCATAAAATACACTGAGCTGCAAAAAACGATGATAAAACACACTTATATTTTTTTGTTTTGGATACGCTCAGTACTAGATGATTTGATTACCTTAAGTCCAAAGGAGTCCTAAAGGACTAACGCAAACACAAGGCGGCTTTGTGCAAGGAAACTAAATAACTTGAAAAAATAAAGGGGGTTCATAAAGTTAATTATACGCGGTATGACACCTAAAACGCGTAGAGAGGAATCGACAACATGCGTATCCTGATGATTAAAAGAAATTGCAATATCTATATAAACACGCAAGTCCGGAATCAAACACACGACGATAATGACTGCATTATGCGAAAGTGTAGTAGAGTTCACATGTCAAGTATTTTACCTAAAGAAATAACTTTTTGTTTTGATTCGTTCAGAACAAGACCATTAGACAGTCGCCACTTAAAAATAGAGCACAAATCACGTTGAAAACAGACACTATTTTCTGCAGTATTTGCCAGCCGAAACAATTTGATGTCATCTGCAAATAAAACCTTTTGGAGTTGGTAACGTACGATGTAATATAAATAAGAAAAAATAAATATAGGACATGGTCACGATTTTTGCCTAGGGGCGTGTCGTTGCCAACAAGGGCGGATTGGCTACCACACACGTACCAAGTTGTCGCGGTTAGAATTAACTGTTAAACAAGTTGCAATACGTGAGACGCTAACCATACATCTTCAACTTCGCCAAAAGGAGCCGGTGATCCACTTGGTCAAACGCTTTCATAATGTCAAAAATATACATCTGCTTGCTCACGGTTATGCACTATGTGGCACTGACGTCATGCAGAAAGTAAGACAAATTAATCTCTACCGAACGACCCTTCAAAATCCATGCTGTTCGTGTGCAATTTTTTTTGCAAAATACGAAATGAAGATTATGTTATATCATTTCAAAAACTTTGGACAGTGAGGCAGAGCGAGTCACGCGTTGATATTAATTGCCTTATTCGGTCACCGAAGTAACAGTGGGATGAGAATAAAACGTTAACACATTGATGGGACACACCGGATTCCAGAGGCAAATCGAAAATATGTTGCAGTACAAATCACTGAAGCGCTACCTTTCACTAAGAAACTTCAAAGTTCATCTATACCAACTGTTAATTTCTGCTTCAGCTTTTCAATGATCCTCCTTAACTTTATATACAGTAATCGAAATGCAAGACAGAAAGTCGCCCTTCCATTGACTGCTCCTGTCGGGTATGAGTCAGGAAAAACAAAAATGCGCGAACTTTACAGAGTTTTGGCAAGCTTTGGCATGGGCACTGCCATCTTGGCATCACGTGATCTCGTCCATGCCATTGCCGACCTCAACTTTCCCGCCGCTGCGCTTGTATAGACCACTCCATTAGCGCTCTCTGGGTGGCACCATTTTGTTCGACGGCGGCGCCTCTCCGAACGTCGGAAATTCAGCGGGCTCGGTGAGGTAAAACGAGAGAGAGGCAGCGCAGACTCCGCCAGCAGACGACAAGCCGGGAGGTTGCCATTCTCCATCTTTGATCTGTAGCGGCGGGCTGTACGGAACATCGAACTCTCGCTCGTGGCTGCCGTTGTGAAGTGGTTCGCGTTCTTAGAATAGTTATGTCTTCCCAGAATCATCCTATAGCTCAGCTGCTCTACTTCTGTAAATGATCAACTAGCATATATTTTTTCCGTTACTTAAATAGCAGTTGAGTCAGCCGGCAGTACTACCCCCAACTACTGCGTGTATTGCGGCAGGAGAGCACGTTTTATTTATTATTTCAGATTCACTCATGATTGCTGAGGGCCTATTACACCAGTACGAACTATGTGTAATAAAAAGGTAGCAACACGGATTTACTTTTCTCCAGAGAGACCGGCCAATCTGACACAATTCTCCCTATTTTTTTTATTTGCACACGGGTAACAGCGCAATTGGACCCTGTGAGTCTTTTATCTAGCATAGTATTACGACAACTGGCGTACCAAAATCTGCGCATCTGCGCTTAAAGTTCCAAAGTGACGCGATTTTACACACAGTTTGCACGCCAGCCGGACGCTACCTTACAGCTCACTCGGCGGAGCTGAGACGACATGCGGGGTGAGTGGGATGCATTTTTTCTTTACCTTCTCTGCTATGACCTAATGGAACGGTCTATAGCACTGCGTACTGCGCTTCGCCAGACACCACCGGGCCGTTATATACGATGGAATGGGACCGTGGAGGAGTTGACGACACAGTAATTTGCCTAGACTTCAGAGACTCAGCTGTAGTAGACTCTAGTAAACTTGCTCCTCGCCTGGAACCTCGCATGCAGTCTTTGGCGCTGCGCCACGTCGCTCATCAGAAAAATATCGTGTTCGATGTTGGGTGCATCGGAATGAGTTGCAGCCGTCAACCTATGCGTCGGGTAGAAATTCTTGCGCAACAAATAGTTTCTGATTCGCGAGCGCGGTCCAAGAAAGCGTTGCCAGTCGCGTCTTAAAGATGTGCACTGGTTATTCAGAATGAATAGGTGCATCGAAAACGGCTAGAAGCACGGCCAGTCCATGTGCTTTAGCAGGGGCATGTTCAGTGCACATCAGAGTGGTTCCAGACATTAGTGTCACCACTGCAGTTTTAGCAACCCACTACAGAGCACGCTTAGCCCGTTAGACGCCGTTCAGCGTCCCACTGGTCGCTTATCGTTACACAAAAACCCGCAAGCGAAGAAACCGGCGTGCAGGCGGAAGCTACGCAGGTCACTGCCGGCAGTGGCGGTCTGGGGGCGCCGACTGGTGGCGGCTCGGGCAGCTGACGTGGTTAAAGCGACTATATTTTGTTTTACCCTACGTTCATACACAGCCGACGCTACGAGCTGATGGGAACAATCAGCGCACGAAACTCCACCGCTCAGGTGCTCGTCGTTCTTTGTGTTCTGCTGAACTGAACCCATCACGAACAAAAAGGCCAAGATGACCGTGATTTTGACCCCTTCTTGATTGGTCCAATTGCATCGTAGCGTCGGCTATGCCTGAACTTAATCTGAAACGAAGTGGGAAATGTTTTGCAGTATGTCGCTACCAAAGTTGATTCGAGCACTAACCGCTGCCGTTATGCATTTTGATCAGGGAAGCAGTGTTGATTTTGTTCATTCTACGAACTGCCAAATGTGGACGTAGTCCATAATCAATGCTTGCTCATCAGAATTTTTCTGTTGTTGCTTATCATACATATAAATGTTTCGCTTACGCTCGATACTGGCACAACCTCTAATACCTCATAGCTAAACTGTTCATACATGTTATGCGGTGTGTTTCCAATCGGTCATAAAGCTTGACTGCGGCGGATATTTTTTATTAAAGCCAAGTCAATCTTTTATGTTTCAACTAATAAAAACAAATATAAAATTCCAATAACTATAGTTAAATTGTAGTTTCAAAACGGCAATTGTAGTGATTCGCTTTCGAGCGCAGGGATATTATATGTGTTCAGCCATCTCGTATTGGATACCCTTGACAATTTTGTTGCTTTAAACTTCGGACGTTTGAGTTAGTTCAAGGTATTCTTTATTCACAAGATCATGAATATGTAGGTCAATACGTTAAGGCTTATGAGGGTATTCCAGAGAGTCGCAAGTACACATTTGACGTTATAGAGATTTAGGAAACAGCTTTGCATTCCCAATCGGTTACACAGCGTCGCGATACGGTCTGCCAAACGACGTGCTGTAAATTCCTCCTCCCTGCTATCACTACCGTGCTGAAACTCTGCTGCACGTCATCGCGTGGTGCACGTTAAAGACTGAGGCCAGCGGTTGTACCGCACTGGCTAAATTGCTCATTTACAGCTGAGACACCAGACGCCCACTGGAGGCAGACTAACTTCCGGCTTTGTACACCTGGGCACAAAGATTTAGCTGGCTATCCAGCCAAAATTGTCAGTCCACTATGAGAAGAAGGACGAACAGGCTGGAAATTGGAACGATATAAATCACCCGTGCGTACGTCAGGAGCGGTGTGTAAAGGTATTTCCGGGAAAGAACCAATAAATAGAAGCCCAAAAATATTAGCTCTACATCTGCCGAAGGTGTCTATAGACCTTTTCTGCAAGTGCGCTGCCATCTTGAATTGACGTCACCTCCAGTATGGGCGAAAACATTGTTTCGCCTTTGCCACGCCAATAGAGGGCATTTAGGATATAAGCGTACCGGCACCTTTCTCGTTTTGCGCTCCTTTATTTTACTATTTGCAGGTTGAAACGTTGATTATTTTTTTGTCGCCCATACCGATACGCCTATTAGGTGGCTGGGGACGAGGCACAAGAAAAGGTCATGCCATTGCCTATCTAAAACGGTTAATGGTAGTCGACGGGTGGTCGGTTACTGTTACGTCAGGTTTTGACCTTGCAGTCTGTTTCGATCAAAGTTTTATTGCTTTATATTTTGTAGGTGTTGGAACGAACAAGCAGGTAATATTTACAATAGCCAATGATAGTTTCAGAAGCGCAGCGCTTGTTATTATCTCTCCGCAGCGAAATAGACAGCGGCGATAAGAAGGCCCGGGAACCAATCTTGAAGCAGATGCAGTCAGCTTATAAGCCACGCACTGTATTTCATGAGCTGTCAGCTCACCTTTATCATGGAATGTGCTTTATCAGCCGAATTTCGAGGAAACCTCCGTGAAGAGTACGAAAAGCGTCGCAAGGACAGTCACTACGACTTTGACATTACGCGAGATTACGACGTCATGCGACATCATGATGTCACGGGACAGCGAGACGTCACGTGACACCCTGATGTCGAAGTGACGCATCGTGACGTGTTGCGACATTAGAGAGTTTTGGGAACCGTGCCTGCGCTTATGATACCGGTACGATGGGCCTGTGTTACGAACTGCGCATGTACGAGTATTTTGTGGTAGCGCATGCGCAGTTTGTACCGGAGGGCCTATCGCACCATATGGGATGTGCCTAAACGGTTCGCCAAAACTCTCTATTCTGACGTCCGGTGACACCGATGAAGTCACTGAGGGGACAGCGAGCGTCGTGCGATGTCGTGGGGTTGCGTTTTGCCCTCACGGCATCACGAAGCATCACACTATCGCGGGATGACACGATGTCGATTCTGATTTGCGGGGTTTTACGTGCCAAACCAACGACAGGGCATCTGGCACGCCCCAGTGGAGGACTGAGAAATAATTCTGGACCTCCTGGGGATCTTTTGAAGTGCAACCGAAAGCTCGGGTACTCTCACGCAGCGCCTTCTCCACAATAAGCATCCTTCAGATTGCTAGCCCCTCTGGCCGGGATCTCGAACCCACCACCTGGGGATGCGTAGGCCGTATAGTTTGCCTCGGAGCCACCGAGGTGGCGTGACGATCACGATATCAAGCGACGTCAGGAATGTCACATGAATACACGACGTTGAATGATGTCACGTGATGTCACGGTGTACCGTGACGTCATGTGGCGTCACGATATCACGACGGCATGGTGTCACGCCACGTCACTGTGTCGAAAATCGACGTCCCAACGTTGCTAGAATCAACTGGAGTTACGGGGCTGAGCTGGAGCTCTCAAGTTCGAGCGACGCACTCTGGAAAGCAGGATCTAACATTTTTCGGTCGCGTTTGGGCTGTGCGTCATTACACTCTCGCACGCTGGTCGCCGGTGCCAAGGCGATGCCAAGCTGGCAGAATTTTATAGATTGATATACCGTTTCGAAAAACAACGAACAAAATAACAGCAAGAAAAGCATTGTTGTCGTTTAGGACAGCGCCGAATGTGCGAAATGCACTTTTTTTCGATCTTCCACGTAAAAAAAAAAAAAAAGAAATTTGTTGTTTTATACGCTTTGATAACTCTGCGACAAATGCTGACAGGTGCTTGTAAACGACCCTGCCTTGTGCGTAATGAAACACTGCAGCACCACTTAATCACTCAATGCAAGCATTACTTGGTCGCATCTTTAAGGTCGTGTTCGCGCCTCCTGGCCGAGAGCAACAAGCCCATAGGAGCTGTTTTCCGTAAGCGTTACACCCCCCTCCCCCATTCACACTCCAAGTTCTGCCTCCCGTCGTTAGATGCGTCACTGTTTGCTGGCGGCTCCGACGGTAACTGCTCGTGTACATCTATGGATTCCCACAGTTTGGACGCACAGAGTCTCGGTGGCACTTCACCGCGCTCTATGGAATTCGCGATGTTCACTCTGCAGGCGCCAGCCTCTCCTGCAGTGCATCAGTGCACGGTGAGAGGTTACTCCAATGGAGCTAGCCCCAAGCTACCCAAACACACCACGCACAATGAGCAATCTCCCGAAATTTCCGAGCACCCAAGTCACTTTCGATACGAAGATCGTATAAAATTACACTTTATTTCGGGCGATACCCGCAGTTTATGGAAATTCACGCTTGCGTACCTTAACTATCCCGCAGTGAAGTGATGCATTAAAGATAACTTCTAATTTTATAAAATGAATTAAGCTTTTGGTGTATTGTTAGCACAAAGTCTTCGCATTAAATTGAAAGATAGGGAAATTTAGCAGGGTAAACACTTTTGCTCATTGGGCGCAAATGGTGCCGCAATCTTATCACTGCAACAGATACCTCTGCATGCACCTTAAAGCTCAAAGCATATCAATATACTGGCGAGAGCTAACAGTTAAAACAAATAATCGTCTTCATATAAAGACGGGTGATTTATCAAGATATGGCATAAAAAATAGCGGCAACTCAGGGGCACTTTTCAATGTTCTGAATATGCACTCTATGGAGCACAATGTGCATAGTGAATTTCTTCCAGTCAAGATGTTTCAGTATGGTGTTAGTGATTGGTACATCAAACGGTTAAGAAGTTACTTGTCAGGGCGCTCAAGCGTCGTTCCCATTCGGGGAGCCTTGTCGTCACCATACACCTCCAACTTGTGGAATCTTTCAGGATCTAGTGTTGGTCCTGTTTTGCACGTAATTTCTGCTAATAATCGCTTTGATTCTTTTACGTTTCCTCAGTTGTTACAGTATGCCGACGATGTAAATATATATCGCAAGGTTGAAGGGGCTCGTTGTGACTGCATGTAACTGCACAAAAATGTTGGTGTAGTCAATGCATGGCACTCAAATAACAGCCCAAACTGAATAGGAGAAAGACGAACGTCATCAAATTTAGTCTAAAAAATAGAGTGACATACACGTCCTTACATTCTCAACATATCCGAAATAAACAAAATGTCGGTCATATGAGATCCTGGCATGTAACCAGATTCCGCACTTCGGATGGACTCTGCACATTAGTGCTTTAGCTGGCCTCATCACCAAGGATGCTTGACATGGTTTCTAGAGTTACCCGAGAGTTTAAAATACTTTCATCTGTGCTCGTCTTGTATGCTATGTCCCCTCAAGCCTGGAAATTTGCGCCTACTGCCTAAATTTTATTTAATTCTTCGAAACCTAGTCAAGTTTAAGACATTCAGAGGGTTCACATTAGTTTAATTTACGACCGATATCCTCGGAACGAAAGGCTAGCATGACCATAACTGGCTACTAGGTTAACTGGGTACGAACAACACTTTCTGAAGAAAGACTCCTTCATAATTTGTTATTTTTTCACATTATTTTAAATGGCAAGGTGCTATCCTGAAGCAAGAAATCACCGTGAGCATTTGGGTTCCTCATTTTAAAAAGTGAGTGGAACTGTCTTATGTTGGTAAGTGCTTCAAGCTCTCGCCCATCACCTGAATGAGACTGATTTTGTAGATTTTTATTGTCTGCGACTGATATGTTTATGCGCTTGAATAATTTCAACAAACTGTGGTGTTGAAGCTGCCATAAAATGTTAGTTTAATTTCTTGATTATATTTATGCATGTGTAGTGTTAGAATGTTATATGTGTTTCTCTCTTTCTGTTGTTATGTGTGTACCATGCCACGAATAATTAGCCGAAACAGTCCTTCACACAACTTCGACATGCCTGCCACTTACAGACAAAGTTGTGGTGCCAAAGAGGAATGGAATGCAAAGTGAAGGTCCCTTGCTTCAAACTATTTGACGAAATTAGATATAATAGGGCTTGTGAACAGTGCATACGCAGAATAAAAAATAAAAAAACAGAGGCGGATATTTTTGCTCATATTGCCCACAGGGCTACCACCAGAAAGGATGACTGTTGCTGCTGGCGGAACAGCAAACAAGAAAACTACTGCTAGAGGCTGCAGTGTTCTAAGAACAATTAGTGGTTTTACCAGTGGCGACACAGGAGGCGGTTCTTGTGGCTCAGGCCTACCGTCGTCTGACTCACCATCCACATTGTCTCTGTCTACAGGTTCAGGCTCCGGCTCCCCCGGCAGCGATGCAACCCTTGTGCAGAACTGCACAGGCTGCATTTCTGGTGGCAGCGGTCTGCGGTTGGTGTTAAGGAGTCCGGTGCTTGTGGAGGCAACGGAATCTGTCCTTGAACAGGGCGATGCAGCGCTCCACCGTAGACCACACGGAGAGTGTGGGCCACGTTGAACCTCGATTCCCGAGAGTCCGGCTGAAGCATGTTGGGCACTGGCGTAATCCGCCACGGGGCGAGATAATTGTCACTGTCTCCTGTATGTCCAACAATAATGCATAACATCACACACTTGAAATAAATCAAACGTGGTTAGATGAACCTCATTAGAATGGAAATCTGGCGCTAGTTGGTTCATGATAACATTCAGGGCGCCGAAAATACACAAGGACAAGAAACAAGAAGGAGACGACAACAAGGCGCACTCGCAACTTGCGTTTATGGAAAAAACCACTCTCTTATATGCTCATGGCAAACAACACAGTCATGATGCACAGTCATACTACATCCGGTAGCCTTCGTAAAAAAGTGTGCTCTTTTGCCGATGGTGACACAGACGTGTCACTAATGCAGTCTTGCCTTTTTCTTTTATTTCAAAGGCCTCGTGCAGCTCCCTCGATATCCGATCGGCGCCTCGCTAAAAACCGTCATTTAGTGACACAAGGTTTTTGGCAGATACGACCGATCAGATATCGAGGGAGCCACACGGGGCCTTTGGAAATAAAAGAAAAAGGCAAGGACTGCATTAGTAATGACGTCTGTGTCACTATCGGCAAAGACACACTTCTTTACGAAGGGGGCACACCGAGATATGTAGCATGTTTGTGCATTATGATTGTGTTGTTTGCCATGAGATATAAGAGAGTGGTTTTTTCATAAACGCTAGTTGCGATGCGCCTTGTTTAATGTCTCTTTCTTGTTTTCTTGTCACTTGTGGTATATTCGGCGCTCTGACAAGTTAGATGAACCTTTCCCACCAGTCAAAATGCAGATATTCTCTAGAGACACATATCTTGCCTGCAGGGGTGAGGAAAGGGCGACTCTTCAGAATGTGTCCTCTTTCGCCCGCAGATTTTAATACTTCCATCAACCTGAACCATACATAAACCATTCTATCGCTTGCATGAACTGTGGCAGACCATTCATGGGAGAAAAATATTTTGCAATATTAAGCAAAGTCTTTACCTCAATTCTAGGGCACTTGCAGAATACCTTTCTCATGGAGCCTATAAGGAACTTAGCGCGGTGATCTGTAAAGGACTCCTAGCAAGTGATAAATTTCAGACATTTTTGACAAAATTACGTTTTTTGCACAGCCACTTGGAATGTTATGGTTCCGCTTGATTGTGGTCATGTACTGGTGCATACCCCATTTAATGAGAGAAAAGTTAGTTTCTTTTTTAGTTTGTCTTGTAAAAAATCAGGCGAACAGTCAATTATATATCTTTGGCAATCGCTAATTTACTTTGATAATTATAAATATAAAGAGTAGTACAGATATGAAAGGTTCAGTTTGGCTACAATATGTCCACATACCTCCTTGTTGGTTCTTTTGGTAATTATTGCATAAAACAGACACCAATGACAAACAGTGCAGCGTCTCACCCTTCACCCCACTGTCAAGTGCGTTGTGAAATGTTAGTTTACTTTTTTTTCCCAGCAGGAATTCACGCAGGTTGAATGAGGCCGCTTTCAATCGCCCTTCGAAAGCACGACCCTTTCAGACATAGCTGTCGTGGGCCCCACCAGGCATGCTGGGGTCAATGTGGATTATGCGCGACTTAGAGTAGCACACCTGCAGAAGATAGCTGCGCAAGTTTGTAACGTCATTTACATAGAATTCCAGCACACTGCTGTAATTAATGTGTCGCGTTTCGTTTGCTCTACGGTAAATGACTTCATTTTCACGGGCGACATTTCTCGCAAATTTGGTGAGCTGTAGAACACGCTAATATTTAGTGGGCATGAAATTTTGCAAACTGGAGTGGTACGCACTCGTTACCATAGAGAAACATGTTTTCAAGATCTATTCTTTCTAATATTATTCAAGTCGGGATATTTGTAAATAGGTCCCTGCAAATATAAAGCTGTTTTCAGTAACTTGTTGAGCAAACTTATTTTGTGTTAAAGTATCCTAAGATGTATATCTGAGCTTAATAAGACAACTCATGTGCGTCATTGTGTGTCAAAGCATTGAGAAGACAAGCTATAAAACACTCTCTGCATAAACTTAAGAACGAATGGTCTTCTTCAATCAGAAATATTTGAGTATACAAATGCAAGAACTTACCGTAAATGTACAGTTTTTTTCCAACTGTCACACACACAAGTTTCCAATGTTACCGCTCCACACACTCATTTTACGCCGACTAGTCAAAAGCCCAAGCCTAAGGGATTCATTTTTATTTAACTTTCCGGGAAGACACACCAATACACAAAACAAAATCGTTCACAAGTTTGCCTATCTCACAGATGTTCAGAAAAAATTATTGTCCAAACTTACATTACATCGCTTTCGCAACGCAACTTATTCCCCAGTGTTCACTGGTCATTCTCATAATAGAAGGACATGGTCAGACAAACAGTGCAAACGCATCCAAGGACATTTTCACGCAAAACAAGCGGGTATTGGCGCGGCAACGACCTCGTCAAACACCACTTTTGTCGCGCCTCGAGATCGGTACTCCGTAAAAGTTTTTGTTTATTTTGTTCTTTTTTAAAATTGAGTAATTGGACGCTCAACGAACTTGTACATCTAGTCTCAACTTGACAGATCAAAGTATGAACGATAATTTAGAACGTTTTGACTGCATGAACAAACTGGGTGCACGAAACAAAGTCGTAAAGCAAAAAAAAAGACAAACAAACATATGTACTCAGACGCACATGAAGAGGGCAGAAGAAAGGTTTACTGTAAACGACCTAATTTCCGCGAATTTCGCGACTTGAATAACATTGCGAAACATAGGTCCCGGGAATATGTTTTCTTATGGTAGCAAATGCATATACATACTCTCAATTCGCGAAATTTCGTACCAGCAAAAATACTTCCGAATACCACACTTTGCAAAATTATCGACGTATAAAGCCCGCGAAAATAAAATCGTTTACAGTATGTGTTCTCTCTGTGAAACCCTTCTCACCTTGTCTTTTATAGTGTTAACAGTATTTTTGACTGTGTGACCCAACGCAAACACATCATTAGTTGCTACTCAATTCATTGCCGAATCAGACCGTACACACAGCTCATAAAAAGAGTATAGCAAGAGATGCACAACATCACTTACCACCATAACATCCAAAGCAGAGTGGTGCCTTGGGCACCAATAGCCCGCCTCGGTGACGGTCTGCGCGTCTCGCGGGCCCAGGATCGCGACACGAGTCCCGTCGACGCACCCAACGACACCGCCAAGCATGCCGTCGGCTCGGGCAAAGCCCTCCTTGGTGGCCGCCTTACATTCCACATAGAATATAATGCAACGGCTGCCGAGGCACTCGATGATGGCAGCCGCAACAACCTCGACAGCCCGGCTCACAGCCATCTGAGCGACTGACAGGCGCTCGTCAGTCACCACCTTGCCTTGAAAGCTACCGGTTCCGAAGAACCGGGGCGCGCAGAGAACTTTGTTGTTCCACGGTTATGTTAGACGCGATTGTCCGCCGCCTCCGGAGCCCGGGCTCCGAATGAAGCTCGTCGCAGAGCCAACGCACAACGGCCTTCGATAACCGGTACGGTCGACGAAAGCCGTCGTCGGGGAGTTCAAAGGCGTCCCGGTAGTCTAGGTAGCAACGTCGACGGGTGGCGGAAGACAAGCGGGACCGCAGCGTATGGCACCGCCATGTTGTAAAAGTTTAACTTCGCCTCAATCCGAAGCAAAGATTTCGGGCTCAAACTGCGGCTCTCACAAAGTAATGAAAGGTTACGTTGACGTCAGCGACAAATTCGACAAACGAGGGGTCTAATTACTATTTCTTTAAACAAACTTTGGAGGGATTTGGAGCGACAACAGGTCGCCTATGGAAAATCTACAAAGCATTAATTTTAGCGTGGCGTAAAAATGCAGGGACAAACCGGTGCTACGTCATCGGCACAGCCGCTCAATCAGCGTGCCTCGATGAACGTTGCTACATTCTGCCGATGTCAAAGAAATTAGCATTCTAATGATTGATATCTGTTTGGACGCGACGTCAACGTCGCGAGAGTCCAATTAGCGCCTTCCGTAAACTGCGGGCTCAAATTTGTGTTTGACGGGCTTAGCGACCCTGCCCGCTTCTATTGGCAGTGTTCGTACGTATGGCGCGTGATTTTCGCTTTCGAAGCGACGAGCACGCGCGTGCTGGGCTGAGGATATCGCACGCTGGGCTGAAGACTTGTAAATATTGATATGGTGTACAGTTATACGGGCAGCCTTAGACGCGTTAAGTGTGACCGAGATCAGACAACGGCAGTTAAGGGTCACCGGGTAATAAATACCCTTGTTGCACTGGCATACTTAACTGCAGTTATGCGAAACCACAGTTAGCGCACAATACTTGCAGAAAACATTCTGCGACCAGGCAGTCAAGCTATAGGCTACGCAGTGAAACCTACGCGCTCGAGCATCTTGTGCACCAATCAAACCATCAGGGCAGTGCACGCGCTCTTCACTTTTCTGGAGATATTTGTCCGAGGTATAGGGAGGTAACTGTGGAGCCGCGTAAGAGCAGTTAAAGCTGAGGTAACAGCGGTTAAGGTGCCCGTGTAACAGGGTATAACATAGGGTATAGTTGGCAGTGCAGGCTGGTTTACAGAAGCGCGTTTGCTTGCCTTTTCTTATGTTACGTTATAAATCATTGGGACATTCGTGCTTGGAATGCCGCGTGTAAACATGCTTGTTGCCATGCTTTATACGGAGTACAGATGTCCCAGACTCGTCGTAAGCAGCATAAGCACCCGTAAAGCAACGTAACGCGAGAAATCGGGGCCGTGTGGAAAGACTTAAATTTACCATACTCAGTTCACCCTTAAGCTGAGTCTAGGATCTCCGCCTACAGGACGAGCTCGCTGGCTTCCGCAGTGCTTTTGTTGCGCATGCCTACGCGTTCGCACTGTGCTGCCAGGAAGGGCGGGAAAATCGCGCTGAAGGCAAAACTACTTGTCTCAGCTTAAAGGTGAACGGACTATAAGTAAGTATAAAGGCGGGGCCATGAAGAGATGTTTCAACATTCAATAAATAGTACTCACAATCACTCCATAACGTTTATAACCGAATAAACTTGCCTTAGGTTTTCATTCTAAGTGATGAGAGTGGGCAAATAAAGAATGGAAATACGGACATCGTTCACCTCCTCAACTCGAAGCCGAACAAGCGGCCAGCTAAGGTAGCCTGGTGCCCCTCCTATGCCGCCAACGTTAATCATAGCCACGCGCTAAAGTCGGTAAAGCAGAAAACGCGTGCTGAGCTAAAGGAATTGTTAGAGTTCGGCTATTCTCATCCTCGCAGTGGGTTGCACACGAGTCCCTACCTGAGTGCCCACCAAGGCATTGATTGTGACAAGCCGAAGTCGAGTACGCATTCAGTTCTCGTGGCCAATCTATGAGCCGCGCTCGATAATCGTCAGGCAAGTGGTTTCGATTTCCCACTTACGGCATCAAGCTTTGCGAAGACAAGACTGAAAGAAGTAGCACCTCCTTTGTTCTCGCAATCTTACCGCGATCAAGAAGCTTCTGAAACACTGGCGATCTGTGGATATATAATCAAGCCAGGCTAAGAGCGAGTACGCCTCTGCAAAGTCCTGAACTTTTCAACCCTATATCGTTTCATGACCCCTGCCAACATCGTCAAAATTTAAGTTCTTCACTTACTATTTTTCCGTCGATGAGAAATCCCTCGCTGACATCATGTCAGCAATCAGCCAATCGTGGAAGCCCGATCAGAGTGACACTTCCGGTCGCTCCAGTCCGAGAATAAACATGGCTGTACGGATGTATACCGAATAAACCAGTGCATCTTCATATGAATATACTTTTATCGTTTGACCAAAATATGTTTCGACATACAGCGATGGCTTTTAACCCGTAAAAAAAAGAAACATTAGAGAAGTTGGTTGTGGAGTGAAACCTCCAGTAATCAAGTTCGCCGACTTAGAACCCCATAAAGAAAACGTGCGTGAGGGGTCGAGAACCTGGGGAGCAGGAGACAAAGAGAGTGGAGGGGGGGGAAGTCGCTATGGCGCCCACTTCCGTTGCATCAGCGTTAGGCCTTCGTTGTTCGCCAGGAGACGAAAAAGACGGAGCAGGCGAAAGCAATTCCCGTGAAACGAGGTTCCGGACATTTTCGCGCTTCCTGCGCCGGGCAACCGAGGAGCCGGGACCGCCCGCCGGGCTCGCTGGCACGCACCGGAAATCCAGCCTCGGCCGGGCTTTCCCTCGACGCGCGTGTCGTTTGTGCGCCGGGGGCTTTGTTCTTCCAGTTGTTGCTTCCACAGTGGTGCTTCGGGAGCTTAGGGGCTTCGCCTGTTATCGCCCAGATGGCGTTGGGATCTTTTCTTCCGCCTTCGCGGGTCTGAGGGATGGAGAGGAATTAACCGAGCTGCACACCTGTCGACTGGACAACTGCATTCTGTTTACGAGAAGTCGGCTTTCCAACGTCACGCTAATACTGTACGAATAAAGGAAACTCTCCGGACAAGGCTTTTGACATTTAATTTGATATTCGCCGCGCTTTTGCTCGGTGACTAAAGCCCGACCGGGAAGTCTACACCTCTCTGTGGAACCTAGCTCCCTGCCTTGTCCTTGGACGAGCTTTCTGTACCGTGTTTAGTAACGCCTCGTTGGCGCATCTCATCACCCATTAGCGTTTACGGAAGCTTGCGCGTGCTGTAGCCTTCTTCTCGTGGCAACATATGTCGAGAGCAGACTATTACTGCTGTCGTGTTTGTTTGGTTACTCGGAACTTGACGCTGCGAGAATACACAGCAGTGGGTCTCCTGCTTCCGTGGCCGGTGGTTGTGGAACCTTCTCTTCCACCTCGCTACCTTTAATTACCGAAAGTACCAAAATCAAGGGACTCAAGGTATAACGCCCTGTCTGAAACCGTAAACCTTCACTATGAAATAATTGCATATGAATTTAAGAACCTCTTTAAGATGTGCTGTAAGGTAGAGAAATTGCAAACGCGCCCCCTCCCCCATATGTTTTTAAAGATGTGCTCTAAAATGACTTATTATATGGTGGATGTTAGTGCTCTTTTCATGCGAAATTGTTGCTGCGGCATGGGACTTGTGCCGCAGGGCACCATGAGAGAACAGCATACGACAAAACATCACGACAAACAGCACGGTCCAAATAGCACGCGTCAAAGCAGCACGCGTCAAAACAGCACAGCGTCAACACAGCACGACGTCACCACAGCACGCGTCAAAATAGCACGCGACAAAACAGTACACAGTCAAAGCGGCACAGCGACAGAAGAGCACGCAGCCGAAACAGCACCGTGTCAAAACAGCACAGCGTCAACACAGCACAGAAAACAGAACATTGACAACATAGCAAGTGTTTGACGTTATTTGAAATTCGTTGTGCTTATTTCTGATTTTATTCCAAACAAAAGTTTTCGGTTTATTGCGGTGAATATGTGTAGGGTCATAAACTTCTCGGTTCTTTTCGGTTTATTGACAAAATGACTATACTGACGAAAATGAAATATTTAAAAGCGTTTGTTTAGGCCGTATAGTGAGAAAACCAGGTACTAGTTTTCTTATTTCTTGCTGTCTGTGGTAGCCGACGCCACCTGTTCTGCAGGACGCACTGGGGCCCTATAATGATCTGACATTATCGTCCTCTTCTCGTATTTGTACACAAGACGAACATATTTCACGACTACTTAAGTCGGAGCAGCAAATATTAAAATGCAGAATGAACAAGCATTGCACTCAGTGCGTTCTTTCCCCATTTTCACCACTGCGATAGGTGGTAAATTCGCGCCGCCTCCAAGAAATAACAGTAAAGCAATCGTATTGATGCCCTCTAGTAGACGGAAGCTATGGGTCTTAAAATGCGGTATATACGGACGCCCTTGATCTTCCTTGTTCAGTTCACGATTAAACTATTTCCTTTGAACAATTTCATTGAAAAACCAGCATGAAAATCAAACTGGCCAAGCTGGTAACTAAGCTGGTCAATCTGGTCAATGTGGTAGTCAAACTGGTTTAACTGGCAATCAAGCTGGTTTAAGCTGGGCAAGCTAGAATTTAAGCTGGTCAGTCTGGTTTAAGTAAAAACCAGCATGGTCTAACTAGAATCTGGTTTTAGATTCAATCTGGTGTAGCTGGGAGCCAGTCTGGTCCTAACTGGTCAAACTGGTTTTCCATGGAGCCAATGTGGTCAAGCTGGGAGACAAGCTGGTCATGCTGGGAGACAAGCTGGTGAATCTGGTCGAACTAATAATCGTGGTGGTCAAGCTGGTCTTGCTGGGAGCGCGCACGCCAAGGTCGGCTAGAGATAGCCGAACTGGCATTGCTGGAGCGCGCGCGCCAAGGTCGGCTTAGGCTGGAACGAGGCCACGTCCTGTTCTTTGTCCTCTCGTTTTTGGTAGACGACCGGGCGCGTCAGGCGCGCTGCAAGCTACCTTTGTGTGCGAGAAAGAGAGAGAGAGAGAGAGTGGTAGGAACGGAGAATTTGAGACGCGTTTGGCTATCTTGGGCAGATTTTCGAAGGGACGGCTGTGTGCGCGTTGTTTGGAGACTACTTGAACGACGGTGCAAGCGAAGCGGGTTTTGAGGAGACAGCGAGCGGCAGTCCGTTCAGTGCGGGAAGATGTCGGACGTCCTGACTGAGGCGTCGCTTCGTGTCTTCGAACGTGTGTGTGCTCGTGAATGACGGTGGTGCCGAGGAGTATCGCCAATGCCATCCAAGCCGACACGGATTTTCTCGCCTCTGCCGACCACGCAAGTTGCCGCTTCGCCCCCATCACTGGCGGGACCCAGGTTCGCTTCTCTCATCCGTGTAGTATTTTCTTTGCTATTGCCTGTTTTTGGCGTGTGTCTAGTATTTTTCGTGTTGAAAGATAAGCAATCTGGTTGTATTAACATTGTTTGGCTTTGCACCGAGAA
>JAZHYW010067170.1:0-12318 GCA_037355805.1 Ixodes ricinus
GCTCCTGTTGATTGACAGCGGCCACGTAATCGGGACAACTGCTTCATCATCGGCGATGTCGGAGCCACATACTCTCCCGGGCGGGCCACGTAAACATCGGATTCGTGACGTCAGCTGCGACCCCCACTCAAGCGCCACCAACTGTAAAGGACACCACCCATCCGGATCTCGTCAATGGGCATGGTACAAGCCTTCGCATCTTGTCACCTAACCGCTTTCCTGTCGTTATACAGCTCCTGTTGATTGACCTGCGGCCACGTTAATCGGGACAACTGCTTCATCATCGGCGATGTCGGAGCCACATATCATCCCAAGTGGGCCACGTAAACATCGGATTCGTGACGTCAGCTGCGACCCCCACTCAAGCGCCACCAACCGTAAAGGACACCACCCATCCGGATCTCGTCAATGGGCATGGTACAAGCCTTCGCATCTTGTCACCTAACCGCTTTCCTGTCGTTATACAGCTCCTGTTGATTGACAGCGGCCACGTAATCGGGACAACTGCTTCATCATCGGCGATGTCGTGAGCCACATCTCTTCCTAAGTGGGCCACGTAAACATCGGATCCGTGACGTCAGCTGCGACCCTCGACCAAGCGCCACCAACTGTAAAGGAGACCATCCATCCGGATCTCGTGAATCGGCATGGTACAAGCCTTCACATCTTGTCATGTAACCGCTTTCCTGTCGTTATACAGCTCCTGTTGATTGACAGCGGCCACGTAATTGGGACAACTGCCTCATCATTGGCGATGTCGGAGCCACATCATCTCCTAAGTGGGCCACGTAAACATCGGATTCGTGACGTCAGCTGCGACCCCACTCAAGCGCCACCAACTGTAAAGGACACCACCCATCCGGATCTCGTCAATGGGCATGGTACAAGCCTTCGCATCTTGTCACCTAACCGCTTTCCTGTCGTTATACAGCTCCTGCTGATTGCCTGCGGCCACGTAATCGGGACAACTGCTTCATCATCGGCGATATCGGAGCCACATATCTCCCAAGTGGGCCACGTAAACATCGGATTCGTGATGTCAGCTGCGACCCCCACTCAAGCGTCCCCAACTGTAAAGGACACCACCCATCCGGATCTCCTCAATGGGCATGGTACAAGCTCTTCGCATCTTGTCACCTAACCGCTTTCCTGTCGTTATACAGCTCCTGTTGATTGACGGCGGCCACGTAATCGGGACAACTGCTTCATCATCGGCGATGTCGGAGCCACATATCTCCCAAGTGGGCCACGTAAACATCTGAATCAGTGACGTCAGCTGCGACCCCCACTCAAGCGCCACCAACTGTAAAGGACACCACCCAAACGGATCTCGTCAATGGGCATGCGGTACAAGCCTTCGCATCTTGTCACCTAACCGCTTTCCTGTCGTTATACAGCTCCTGTTGATCGACAGCGGCCACGTAATCGGGACAACTGCTTCATCATCGGCGATGTCGGAGCCACATCTGTTCCAAGTGGGCCACGTAAACATCGGATTCGTGACGGCAGCTGCGACCCTCACTCAAGCGCCACCAACTGTAAAGGAGACCACCCATCCGGATCTCGTGAATCGGCATGGTACAAGCCTTCACATCTTGTCACGTAACCGCTGTCCTGTCGTTATACAGCTCCTGTTGATTGACAGCGGCCACGTAATTGGGACAACTGCCTCATCATTGGCGATATCGGAGCCACATATCTCCTCAAGTGGGCCACGTAAACATCGGATTCGTGACGTTAGCTGGCGACCCCACTCAAGCGCCACCAACTGTAAAGGACACCACCCATCCGGATCTCGTCAATGGGCATGTTACAAGCCTTCGCATCTTGTCACCTAACCGCTTTGCTGTCGTTATACAGCTCCTGTTGATTGACAGCGGCCACGTAATCGGGACAACTGCTTCATCATTGGCGATGTCGGAGCCGCATCTCTTCCAAGTGGGCCACGTAAACATCGGATTCGTGATTTCAGCTGCGACCCCCACTCAAGCGCCACCAACTGCAAAGGAGACCACCCATCCGGATCTCGTGAATCGGCATGGTACAAGCCTTCACATCTTGTCATGTAACCACTTTCCTGTCGTTATACAGCTCCTGTTGATTGACAGCGGCCACGTAATTGGGACAACTGCCTCATCATTGGCGATGTCGGAGCCACATATCTCCCAAGTGGGCCACGTAAACATCGGATTCGTGACGTCAGCTGCGACCCCCACTCAAGCGCCACCAACTGTAAAGGACACCACCCACCCAGATCTCGTCAATGGGCATGGTACAAGCCTTCGCATCTTGTCACCTAACCGCTTTCCTGTCGTTATACAGATCCTGTTGATTGACAGCGGCCACGTAATCGGGACAACTGCTTCATCATCGGCGATGTCGGAGCCACATCATCTCTCAAGTGGGCCACGTAAACATCGGATTCGTGACGTCAGCCGCGACCCCGACTCAAGCGTTACCAACTGTAAAGGGCACCACCCGATCCGGATCTCGTCAATGGGCACGGTACAAGCTGTCCGCATCTTGTCACCTAACCGCTTTCCTGTCGTTATACAGCTCCTGCTGATTGGCAGCGGCCACGTAATCGGGACAACTGCTTCATCATCGGCGATGTCGGAGCCACATCTCTTCCAAGTGGGCCACGTAAACATCGGATTCGTGACGTCAGCTGCGACCCCACTCAAGCAGCCACCAACTGTAAAGGACACCACCCATCCGGATCTCGTCAATGGGCATGGTACAAGCCTTCACATCTTGTCACCTAACCGCTTTCCTGTCGTTATACAGCTACTGCTGATTGACAGCGGCCACGTAATCGGGACAACTGCTTCATCATTGGCGATGTCGGAGCCACATATCTCCCAAGTGGGCCACGTAAACATCGGATTCGTGACGTCAGCTGCGACCCCCACTCAAGCGCCACCAACTGTAAAGGGCACCACCCATCCGGATCTCGTCAATGGGCATGGTACAAGCCTTCGCATCTTGTCACCTAACCGCTTTCCTGTCGTTATACAGCTCCTGCTGATTGACAGCGGCCACGTAATCGGGACAACTGCTTCATCATTGGCGATGTCATGAGCCACATCTCTTCCAAGTGGGCCACGTAAACATCGGATTCGTGACGTCAGCTGCGACCCTCACTCAAGCGCCACCAACTGTAAAGGAGACCACCCATCCGGATCTCGTGAATCGGCATGGTACAAGCCTTCACATCTTGTCATGTAACCGCTTTCCTGTCGTTATACAGCTCCTGTTGATTGACAGCGGCCACGTAATTGGGACAACTGCCTCATCATTGGCGATGTCGGAGCCACATATCTCCCAAGTGGGCCACGTAAACGTCGGATTCGTGACGTCAGCTGCGACCCCACTCAAGCGCCACCAACTGTAAAGGGCACCACCCACCCGGATCTCGTCAATGGGCATGGTACAAGCCTTCGCATCTTGTCACCTAACCGCTTTCCTGTCGTTATACAGCTCCTGTTGATTGACAGCGGCCACGTAATCGGGACAACTGCTTCATCATCGGCGATGTCGAGGCCACATCTCTCCCAAGTGGGCCACGTAAACATCGGATTCAAGAAGTCAGGCGCGACCCCAACTCAAGCGTTACCAAGTGTAAAGGACACAACCCGATCCGGATCTCGTCAATGGGCATGGTACAAGCCTTCGCATCTTGTCACCTAACCGCTTTCCTGTCGTTATACAGCTCCTGTTGATTGACAGCGGCCACGTAATCGGGACAACTGCTTCATCATTGGCGATGTCGGAGCCACATCTCTCCCAAGTGGGCGACGTAAACATCGGATTCGTGACGTCAGCTGCGACCCCCACTCGAAGTTTCACCAACTGTAAAGGACACCACCCATCCGGATCTCGTCAATGGGCATGGTACAAGCCTTCGCATCTTGTCACCTAACCGCTTTCCTGTCGTTATACAGCTCCTGTTGATTGACAGCGGCCACGTAATCGGGACAACTGCTTCATCATCGGCGATGTCGAGGCCACATCTCTCCTCAAGTGGGCCACGTAAACATCGGATTCGTGAAGTCAGCTGCGACCCCCACTCAAGCTGCCACCAACTGTAAAGGACACAACCCGATCCGGATCTCGTCAATGGGCATGGTACAAGCCTTCGCATCTTGTCACCTAACCGCTTTCCTGTCGTTATACAGCTCCTGTTGATTGACAGCGGCCACGTAATCGGGACAACTGCTTCATCATTGGCGATGTCGGAGCCACATCTCTCCCAAGTGGGCCACGTAAACATCGGATTCGTGACGTCAGCTGCGACCCCCACTCAAGCTGCCACCAACTGCAAAGGACACCACCCATCCGGATCTCGTCAATGGGCATGGTACAAGCCTTCGCATCTTGTCACCTAACCGCTTTCCTGTCGTTATACAGCTCCTGTTGATTGACAGCGGCCACGTAATCGGGACAACTGCTTTCATCATCGGCGATGTCGGAGCCACGACATCTCCCAAGTGGGCCACGTAAACATCGGATTCGTGACGTCAGCTGCGACCCCCACTCAAGCGCCACCAACTGTAAAGGACACCACCCATCCGGATCTCGTCAATGGGCATGGTACAAGCCTTCGCATCTTGTCACCTAACCGCTTTCCTGTCGTTATACAGCTCCTGTTGATTGACAGCGGCCACGTAATCGGGACAACTGCTTCATCATCGGCGATGTCGGAGCCACATCTCTCCCAAGTGGGCCACGTAAACATCGGATTCGTGACGTCAGCTGCGACCCCCACTCAAGCGTCCACCAACTGTAAAGGACACCACCCATCCGGATCTCGTCAATGGGCATGGTACAAGCCTTCGCATCTTGTCACCTAACCGCTTTCCTGTCGTTATACAGCTCCTGTTGATTGACAGCGGCCACGTAATCGGGACAACTGCTTCATCATCGGCGATGTCGGGGCCACATCTCTCCCAAGTGGGCCACGTAAACATCGGATTCGTGACGTCAGCTGCGACCCCCACTCAAGCGCCACCAACTGTAAAGGACACCACCCATCCGGATCTCGTCAATGGGCATGGTACAAGCCTTCGCATCTTGTCACCTAACCGCTTTCCTGTCGTTATACAGCTCCTGTTGATTGACAGCGGCCACGTAATCGGGACAACTGCTTCATCATCGGCGATGTCGGAGCCACATCTCTCCTAAGTGGGCCACGTAAACATCGGATTCGTGACGTCAGCTGCGACCCCGACTCTAGCGCCACCAACTATATGCTGCGTAGTCAGGTAGTTCCATTTACTTTAATGTGTTAACATCGTTTTCAGTTTTGAATGTAATAAATAAAGTATTTCCACATTTTCAATCTGTTATTTTGTTTTATTTAACACACAAATTCGAACCATATTCGATATCTCGAAGCCATTTTTTTCCAATATTCGTATTCGACAACGTTTTAATAATCGCACGCCCGGGGAATACTATTTACATTAGATAACCTTATTATAGTTTAAATAAAGTAATACTGTAATGCGACTAATATGCATTGCGAGCATAACCGCGTTGGTAGTTAGACGTTACTGCGTCATAATATTGATTCAACGTAGCATGCTAACTTACACCCAGTAGCATTCCCCATCCAGCGAATAATGGCATAGTAGGACGGCATGGGGCTACGCTCTTTGCTTTTGAAGGTGAGTAGACGGGCAGTGCTTTGTTCATTATTCTGAATCTGATGCATTCACATGACTAAACCTGCAATAAACCCTCACGGTCTTTAGCGTTCTTTTGCAGCGAGCGAAGGTCTCTCATATCTGTCGTCATGGGTGATGACGACCACGGGTTTTGAGAGAGCATGACAAAGCGTGCGTGATTGGATTTTGCGTGAAGCTTGAGGGAGTGTTGATAGCACCGTACTACTCCTCATTGAGCCCTGACTTATCTGCGTTTGAATCCTCGGCATTTTATTCAGTAAAAGAAGGAAAACAAAATCGCAGGAAAGTTATTTTCCTCGAACAAACTGGACAAGAGCGACGCTGCAACGCCGAAAGTAATGTCGTAAAATATATTTTAAATTTTTTAATCTGTTTTCAGAACATAAGAGTTACTATATTGGACGTGAAGAACGCTTTTTTAAAGCACGCAAAGTGATCACAGCTTGTAGATTCACCCAGTTCTGAATTTGGTGTCACTACGTTTCAATCGGTCCTCGTATATCGCTGTGCCACCAATTCTTACAATATTTCTAGAAATAGTTATATAGATAGATTTGAACACAATTTAATGAGTCGCAGATAGTTGTCTTCATGATTGTGATTGCTATGAAAATAAAATAAAATGTTGCTTCTGGATACATATGCGTTCTGCTGGGATTTTTTATCGCTGCCGCTCTCGACATGTTGGAGTTAGCACCACAAAATTACAAAGGACAAGGTATGCTACAAATTCAATCAAATATGAACTATGGACAGTTGAACTTATAAATGGTTTCATTTAGCAGGACAAAAAATGCATTTATTTTAGTGGAGGAGTAGATGAAACTCTTGCGAGTCTTTTTGAAGAAAGAAAGTTGCGTTTATCGTTTCCGAAAACGTAGTCTAGGATACGTATGTGCGGCTTTAATATAGTCTCACTGTAAGACACGCAGAGTTTTAAGCTTAACACATCCAACACATCTCTACAGCTATATGGTTATATTCTGTCACTGATGCAGTTCAATAAATGCTCTCAATAAATCTACGTACTTAAACAAACGTGCCTATCTCGTCACAACATTTCATGCGCTTGAAGTTGCCTGTTTCATCGCATGTGAGGTCCTTTTTTAGGCTAAGAACCTTCAGCTATGCGCACACCTGGCTTTATCGTAATGTGTGGTCTAAAGAAGATATTAGTAACTGGCCGAACACCCTTATTCCTTCTATAAATGTAGGTGACCGCTCTCGATATCCACTTCCGAAAACACGAAGCTCATTTTTGAGCGTGATAATTACAGCCTTTGCACTAGGAAACTTTATATTTTCAGGACCTCAGGAAACTTCCCACAACTGACAAATCACACGCAAAAGCAAGAACAAGAATCCGCAGGGAAAGCATATCGCACCTGATAGGCTTTCGCCTTATGAGGAGTTTGATTTTTTTTAAACCTTGTCGGTCACGGAACAACAAACCCAGCTTTGTTTCATGTACCGCCCGTTGGGCTCAGAAATGCATCGTGACACATATAACTGATTATTACTCTTGAGCAGGGTCTCCGAACCACGGCCCGCGCTCCCAGATCGGGCCCGATGAAGTCTTCTGACAGACCCGTGGCCCGCTTGCAGCAGGCCCGCTGTAGCAGTGCAAAACGAAGTGCATGTAAAACGAAACAAGTACGGCACGGCGTCGCGCCCCGAATGTGCAAACTAAGATGCCAGAAAGCTGAAAGAAACTGTATCATAATGCGGCTACTTTTAGCCATATTAATAATCGAACTTTGAACAACTAGAAATTAATGTCATCACGGGCAATTGCAGACACCGGTGCTTTAGGAAACAGAAATGCGGGAGTTTTAGATGACGAATACCTATCTCACAAAATCTTGGAAAGGATAGGGGCGATTAATGTATTTTCTGTCATTTGTAAACATTTGGTATCGATGGTGTGTGTGTCGATGCTGTTGGCAACCTGGGGATGATATTTGGCCTGTTGGGCTGAGTTATCTTTTAAGCAGTTGTATTTATTTTTGCTACAAAGCTATTGAGAGTTCACTGATGAACGTGTAATGTCTTCCTGAAGCCGTGTGAAAAGCTTCCATGATTCCACGCTTGGTCTTGTCTGGTGATCTATCTAAGATGGTTGTAGTTCCACAAAGATGTTCGCAGCTGTACCTTGTAGAATGTGCTGCGAGGTTGCCAGGTGCTTACAGCTGGCCGCACTCGTATTTGTGCTCTCTTAGTTTCTCGTTAAAACATCGCCCCGTTTGTCCCGATGTATGATTTTCCATCCAACAGTGGTATTTCCTATACGACTCCTGTAGATTCAACGAACTTTCATCTGTGACTTGCCCTACACGATGCTCAACCTTTTGGGTTATTTTCCGGTTCATTCACCTTGTGACATAATCCTTCTATATTGAACGGGGCGGATAAGGCTACACTTACTTCATGTTTTTCGTGCAAAATTTTATTTCCGACACTTTCAAGCTAAAAGAAGAACAACCCAAAAGATCAAGATTCGTGTACAGTCTCTTCAGTGCGAGAAGAGAGTCCCTTCTCGCACTGAAGGTGCTTTTTTCTAGCCCCAATATAAACTGTATGCTGTGTGTTCAGGCATTCTTACGTCCAGTTCTTATCATTGAACTGTTTTTGTAAAAGTTATCATACCGCATGACTATCATCCAGTATGCCTCATTATAATGGCCTTTCCAACAAGTGCACATGTTAACTGCAAAAATAGCTTTTTTTACGCAGTTCCTAGTTTCTCTTTCTTGATATTAGATGAACCGTGTATAAAGTCATAACCACAAGAAACAAGTAAAACTCCGATAATTCAACTTCTACCTTTCGCACTTTAAAGAAGAAACTTTTCAACTTCATTGTTGATTTTTGTCGCTTGCTGGGCATCAAGTAGTCGCTGGCTCTGTTTTCCTTCACGGCCCCATTGTCACAACGTTTTACTTTACGTCGCGGAACATATTCTAGCCACGTGAACGCACCCTACAGAAGATCGTCTCACCACCCACTTTCTTCAACTTAACTAATTTACATGTCGCTAATTTTGAGGTCCTGAAACATTGCTAATGATTTGATGCTTGATTGTTGACTTGAGTAATCACGTTTTGTTTTATAGGGTTGTCGTGATGACTGATGGTGCGGTCCAGGGCTTGAATTCGTGGTCCAAACTTTTGGCAAATTTGAGCTCAGCCATCAGCCACGTGGCATGGGGTGACGGCGTGGTGAACATGCTGTAGCAATATATAGGAAGAATACAAATATACCTTTATAATTGGAGTTTTTTTAGTCACTAAAACTTTCTTATATCCAAAAATGACTAAAATATGTGATTTTAAAATACATTGTTTTTTTTATGTTGGGAGTCAAATTTAACTGCGCTGGGTGTCTGTTGCCACTTGTATTGGAGCAACGTTGAACTTACAAATTAGGCCTGTAGGGTGCATACGGTGTGTGATGTCTATTAACGATTGCAGAAAAATTTACAGAAACCTTCGAGATTTGTAATACAACTTGCACAAATATATACCATGTTGACACGCGGACTTTTGATTTTCATAAAAGGCTTCGATAAGTAGGATCACAAGCACCTACTAACAAAACTAGAAAGAGCCCTTCTTCAATTTATTTGTAGTTCCGTCGTAAAAAAACAGCAAAAGGTGTCCTGACTCCTATGGCAGATCAAGATCTCAGCTTAGGTATTAAGCCTAGTACTCCTTAAGGCGACTGTACATGGTCCGACCGTGGTTTAAATTTTGATTGGCGTCACTGTCCAGGTCACAAAGTCCTCCGCCCTCCTGTATGCTCGTGACCTCACCCTACTTCAGCCGACTTCAACAAAGGACAACTATTACCTACTGTAGCCTGACCTCAATCACATTCCCACCCCAGCCATCAAAACAAAATACAATTCAGTGTACCAAAATCATCATCGATAAGCCACTTTACCAGAGAAGAGAAGCACAGTGCGTGCTTCAAATAATCACAATTTACAGATCGATAATAGTCTGAAAGAAGACACTCCCTCAGCGAATGACACACTTTACTATAAACAAAATTTATTGACACACATCTACTCCACCGCCTCGAAGGCTAAGCGAATGCTATATGTTGTACAAGATGCCACCAAGCATTTGCGGCCCGCCGTACTGGAGCACCTCTTCGCTGCCCGTGTTCTACTTTTGTTGAGTCCACCCTTCATGTTCGGTAACCAAAGACAATCACTACCGAAGCAGCACTGGAGGCTATCCAACAAAGAGCAGATCAATTTCCAAGGGAATGCTGCTTTTGTATCTCCCGCTTCAGCCGCCCCAAAGACATACTTTTCACAACGTTTCAAAGAGGGCGCCATGGCATCGCAGTTACGAGACTTCAAGCTAATCGAGAGATTGATGGGGAGAAATGGCGGGAGATTTACGTATATAACAATTCTGAGAAGCATGTTATGTACGATTTTTGCATTCCGCGCTTATTTAATACTAAAGCGAAGCGTTTTTCTTGAACTGCAGTTATCACTGAAGAACGCTACAGACCGCGTTGCCCTTGACGTGGTTACTGGAAGTGTGCAATGTATTATCCGTTACTTTTTACGAACAATATTTATTTTGTCACGCTACTAAATGTAGATCCGGTTGGGATTCTTGAACAAGGGTGGTTATAAGAATCCTAATAACATTTGCCAGTTTTTTTTTTTGTGGTTTCTCTTCTTTTTATTTATATTGTTGTTTCGCCGTGAGAAATATTTGCACTTTGCATACCAAAGACTATTCGCACTCTCTCTAAGTTGCATAATAACACCGCCATTCATGTTCGGTAACCAAAACAATCACTACCGAAGCAGCACTGAGGCTATTCAACAAAGAGCACACCCATTTCAAGGGAATGCTGCTTTTGTATCTCCGCTTCAGCGGCCCCAGAGACATACTTTTCACAACGTTTCAAAGAGGGCGCCATGGCATCGCAGTCAATGAGAATTCAAGCTAATCGAGAGATCGATGGGGAGAAATGGCGGAGATTTACGTATATACCAAGTCTGAGAAGCATTTTATGTACAATATTTGCATACCGCGCTTCGAATAAGTATTTAATACGAAAGCGAAGCGTTTTTCTGAACTGCAGTTATTACAAGAACGCTACAGACCGCGTTGCCTAGACGTGGTTGCTGTAAGTGTGCAACGTATTATCCGTTACTTTTTACGAACAATATTTATTTTGTCACGCTACTAAATGTAGATCCGGTTGGGATTCTTGAACAAGGGTGGTTATAAGAATCCTAATAACATTTGCGAGTTTTTTTTTGGTTTCTCTTCTTTTTATTTATATTGTTGTTTCGCCTTGCAATACTTGCACTTTGCATACCAAAGACTATTCGCACTCTCTCTAAGTTGCATAATAACACCGCCATTCATGTTCGGTAACCAAAACAATCACTACCGAAGCAGCACTGGAGGCTATCCAACAAAGAGCACACCAATTTCCAAGGGAATGCTGCTTTTGTATCTCCGCTTCAGCGGCCCCAGAGACATACTTTTCACAACGTTTCAAAGAGGGCGCCATGGCATCGCAGGTCACGAGAATTCAAGCTAATCGAGAGATCGATGGGGAGAAATGGCGGGAGATTTACGTATTTAACAAGTCTGAGAAGCATTTTATGTACAATATTTGCATACCGCGCTTCGCATAAATATTTAATACGAAAGCGAAGCGTTTTTCTTGAACTGCAGTTATTACAAGAACGCTACAGACCGCGTTGCCTAGACGTGGTTGCTGTAAGTGTGCAACGTATTATCCGTTACTTTTGACGAACAATATTTATTTTGTCACGCTACTAAATGTAGATCCGGTTGGGATTCTTGAACAAGGGTGGTTATAAGAATCCAAATAACATTTGCGAGTTTTTTTTTGTGGTTTCTCTTCTTTTATTCATATTGTTGTTTCGCCTTGCAATACTTTGCACTTTGCATACCAAAGACTATTCGCACTCTCTCTAAGTTGCATAATAACACCGCCATTCATGTTCGGTAACCAAAACAATCACTACCGAAGCAGCACTGAGGCTATTCAACAAAGAGCACACCCATTTCCAAGGGAATGCTGCTTTTGTATCTCCCGCTTCAGCGGCCCCAGAGACATACTTTTCACAACGTTTCAAAGAGGGCGCCATGGCATCACAGTCACGAGAATTCAAGCTAATCGAGAGATCGATGGGGAGAAATGGCGGGAGATTTGCGTATTTAACAAGTCTGAGAAGCATTTTATGTACAATATTTGCATACCGCGCTTCGCATAAATATTTAATACGAAAGCGAAGCGTTTTTCTTGAAGTGCAGTTATTACAAGAACGCTACAGACCGCGTTGGCTAGACGTGGTTGCTGTAAGTGTGCAACGTATTATCGGTTACTTTTACGAACAATATTTATTTTGTCACGCTACTAAATGTAGATCCGGTTGGGATTCTTGAACAAGGGTGGGTATAAGAATCCTAATAACATTTGCCAGTTTTTTTGGTGGTTTCTCTTCTTTTATTTATATTGTTGTTTCTGCCTTGAGCTAATACTTGCACTTTGCATACCAAAGACTATTCGCACTCTCTAAGTTGCATAATAACACCGCCATCCATGTTCGGTAACCAAA
>JAZHYW010067171.1:0-70505 GCA_037355805.1 Ixodes ricinus
CGTTCACTTCACAGGACTTACTGTGCGCATGTGCTCCTTTGTATTTGAAATTCATTATACGGTAGTTGAGGTACTCAAAAGTAAGCCAGCGTTTGTTTTCGGAAAAGTACTTAAGGAACAGCAACATGTCATAAGAAACTACACCTTCAAAAGATCGTGACCAATGCAGGGCGGAAGGCCTGGGTTACAAACATGGAAGTGGTCTAGCTTGTTAAAGACACTAGCACATTTTACAGCTTCGAATGGCAACCCACTGTTCTCAGCCTGACAAACAGCCTGGTTATAGTTAGCTGGTGTTCTTTTCTCCCTCTAGAGTAAGGCTTGTCTTGAAATTTCAGACGCGTGATTAGGCAGTAGTGGCAGAAGTAGTTAGACAAGCTAAAGTTTGTCTTGAAAGCCGCCAATGAAGTGCGATCCCACATTGTCACCTAGTATTGCTATTACTGTTCCTTTGACACGACTGTCACCAAGGTGAATTCCATTCTTTTCAAGCGCTACTATGTAGATCATTGAGCAGCGGTTCAAAATTTTCTCCTGACCACACTGTTTGAGATCGGATTCCAGACACAAAAGCGCTAACTGAATGTGATCCCTGCTTGATCGATTATGAATCTTGAAGTTGGCGAGGGTATAGTATACCCCTACAAGCTTGTGTTTTTTTCGGGCAGAGCCAACTGCGTTGGCCACCTCGAAGGCATCCTGCTAGCCCGATTTGAAGAGCATTTTCAGAGGAGAGAAATATGTTGCTCTTGGAAATTAGGCCATCAGTTATATCCGCCAGCTTCCTATAACTCCTGGATGCTGGGGGACGTACAACACTGTGCTACGTCTTTGCTGGTCAAAAGCTTTGCCAAGTTCTCCAAGATTGGAATGTATTGAAAACTTCTCTCCTCCGGTATATGTCACGACCAAGCCTGATGTTTTAGGTGCAACATATGCAAGTTTTTCTTTAAAGTATGTTTTTCGCTTATACTCAGTGCTGAATAATGAACACGGTGCCTTGGAGACAACCTCTGTGCAACTTCGCTCGCAATTTCTAACGCATCACTCCTCGCCATTTTCTTTTCCAACTGTTCGCGCAACTTTAACAAGGTAGATTGCCTATTTATATTGTGAACATGGAGGATAATCTCAGCTATTACTTGCACTGTGCTAGAAGGGACCATCAGCTTCGCTTCAAGCTTAAGAGGAAAAAGAGCGAGTTCATGCTTGGCACAGTCTCTCAGTTCCAGATATGCTGGCTCATTGCTAGGCCCTGCAGTGTCCATCAATTCCCCAGTATCATGAACAGGAGTAACATCCTCGGGGCCTTCACTTTCATTAGGCGGAACCAAGGAAACTTGTTCATTGGCCTTTGCTTTGCTACCATGATTCCTTGATAAGTGACATGATAACGATGATGTTATCTTGAATAACTTCCCGCATCTTCCGAAGGGGCACTGAACAGCGACTCCAGACCTAAAATGTTGTTATAAATGTTTCAATAAGGCTGCCCTGCTTTTAAAATCCTTTACGCAACCCGCTGCACTACAAAGTAAAACGAAATCATCCCGAAGCTCGAGGCTAGGTCTGCACAATGGTGACTTGCTTGGATGCTTCCAGAGAAAGTGACATTTCAGCGCGGCGTACGTCACGAATTGGTGAGAACAACAAACATGTACACAAGGAATAGTTCGCGACTAGAAGCTTGCGTCGCCAAAGTGACGACAATATCCCACAAGTGTATCCGACTTAAATTCACAACTGTTGCATGAAAACATAGTGCTGGTTATTTAGTCAAGATAAAATTAAACACGAACGCGACAAAAGTAACACGAGCATACGAATTACACCATTTTTTTAATCTAATAAAACTACGACTCATTTATAGACACGACAAGCAAAGACCATTTTTCGCAAGTGTATTCAAACTACGCCATTTTTTTCGTGTCAGCTGATATCCTGCAATTTATGTTCGGGTTCATATTTTCGTATTCGCATTTCCGTGTACACAAACCTTACTCTGACAAAAAAGCGTTCACATTTCCAGCACTGTACATAGCGCAGTATGACAAGAATGCCTGCACCGTGTCCCTGGAGCGCGCGCTAAATACACATGAAAGCAACCTACCCCGAGCAAATGAAGTCGAATTAATTTACAATTCCTCGTTCCAAACAAAACACAGCGTACTGAGAATACACCCCACCTTGCAACCTCTGCGCTAACATCAATTAAATGCACCGGCGAGCAACCAAAGCGCGGCAAAACACGTTAAAGTTATTTGCGTGCGTCGCCAAAATCTACCCTTTTACAATGAGACATGGCTGCAAATACGTCATACATCGCCCACGGCATGCGAGCACAGCGAAAAGAGAAAGTCCAGAGTTCCTGCGGTCACGGGTGGGGAAGAGGAACAAACTCTCAGGAAGCCGCAACATGAACCACCTCGTCTTCCCGAACGCCGCTGCCACCACCGCCGCCGCCGCCTCGCAAGCAAGTTGCGCACAAGGCCACAACGCTCATTCCGAACGAAGGCAGCAGCGGGCGCATGAAAGCATGCGAAAGTGCTCAGCGGCCGAAGCGCACTGCGTTACGTGTAGCGCTCAGACTTCATAGGGAACAATTGGCAACAGCACTGCCACGTGCGCACGTCAACGAACGTGTCAAACCCGTTTAGATCAACGTAGTGTCTAGAGTGCCGTCCAAGGGCACTCTTGCAGAGCGTTCAAGTGCCGTCCGACGGTACTCCACTCACCCGTTCAAGTGCCGTCCGAAAGTCTCGTATAAAACGAGTTCTCCATACGACTTTTTCGAAGCGGAGTGTGGCATAGTCGGTCTTACATGTCGATCTTACAATCAAAGGGGTCCCGGGTTCGATCCCCCGTGTTGGGTTACGTTTTTGTTTTCTCGAACATTTTGCCGACGCATTTGGCGATATTTACATGTATTTTTTTTTCGATTAACACAGGAAAAAACAAATGTTGTCGCCGAAATTTCGCTGAACGAAATGGTATGGGACTTCGTTTCCAGAGGTGCATGGGGTACAGCGGGGCTTGGTTTTCCGGCTGGACGCCGCGAAGCGGCGTGTACGACGGGGCCAAGTGGGTCAAACGTTTTGTAATAAGCAGCCGGATACTGTCGCCGCGAAGCGGCGTGAACGCAGGCGGGGGCGGGGTTAACACGCTCCCCAGTGATACACGCGCCGTCCGACTCTCGGACGGCACTTGTGCGCGCCAGTGGAGTGCCGTCGGACGGCACTGTAGACACAGCGTTAAATTAAAGGCGACAGAAAGCAAACATGGCGCAGCCGCAAGTGGTGAGGAAGCGTTCCGCGGTTGACACTGCGGACTCAGCACGTTCAACACTCAAACGAGATCGCAGACGCTTCACAGAACATCAATGACCCGCGCATAAAGACTCGACCCACCTGTACTTCCAAGGCGATCGAGCGTCCTTTTCCATTTGCATTTGCACGCCTCATGTTTGATTTCCCTCGGTTCCAAAACCGAGGAGCCAGGGCGGCCGACGTTACCACGGTGCCGTATCCTCGACCAAGTGCTCCTACCGTTGTTGCCTTACCGCTTCTACAGCGCATGCGCGTTTCGCGCACCGGACGGCCGAACACGCTAATGGGGATCAGCGCAGCTAATCCTTTTTCTAAACTCACTCTCCCTCGCCAGCTAGCGAAGATTTTTTAACGGGGGTGGCGCCGCTTTCGAATTTACGCTATAAATTTGGCATATTTTACGGCAGACCTGCCGTAAAAAAAGCGCCGTTTTTTACAGTGTAGAAAAAACTATGCAATTTGTCATACGTAAAGGGTGCTACTAAGCTGTTACACAACTGAGAAGATTGCAAAGCACACAAGAGCCGGTTGATCCTTGGGTAGTGTCTATTCTCCCGGCAGCCGGCAGAATTAGTTTTCCCGAAATCCTACTGGCAGTCTCCACTCATTCGCGGTGCAACCAGTTAAACGAACAATGTACCATTGGCTGACCGTTTCACTGACACGCGGAGATTAGCATTTTTGGGGGACAATGAGGTACCCTCAGCTGTCGCCACTAAGCGGCGTGTATGGGTGTGCAAGGTGGGTTGATTATTTTTAATGAGCCGTCGCTGGCTGTCGCAAAAAGCGGAGTGAGCGGGTATGCTGGGTCGGTGAGCACGCTCCTCACGGATACACGGGAGACGAAATGTTCCTACATCATGCAATTCGGTTGGCTGGTTGATTTTAGTTTTATGGCGGAAAAGCATCTTAGGCTATAAGATGAGCTGGCGGGCTAGTTCGTTGTCCATCATCAATAAAATAGCGCAAAACAACAAGGAAAAAGGACGAGGTAGACAGGAAGGGCGCTAATTCCTGTCTACTTCGTCCTTCCTTCCTTGTTGTTTGCTATTTATTCATCTTAGGCTATGATGCGCCAGATACAGACTACCGACATGACTACCGACATGACTAGGAAACCAGCATAAAAATATTTTAATATTTCTTCCGGAAGCATCAATGATTTTAATCTGTAACTCCTTGATTAACGGGTTTTTAGAAGTATTTAATGGTGAGAGCGCACGCAGTGAACTAAGTGAATCAGTGCACACGACTGACTGCATGCTTTTTTGTTTTTACAATATAATCAACTGCAAGACGTAGACCGCATATCTCTGCTATTAAAATAGTGGCTGCATACGCAATCCGTTTTACACAGCGAACAGAGGGGTCGACCATAGCACATCCGACGAAAGTGTCTGTTTTAGTACCATACGTGTAGTATGAGTTGTGTCCAGAGTATCTACATTGGAGCTCAAAATATTTCTCTTCCATGCGTCCTGGTGGAGTTTCTTTCTTTTAATATTTCGTGAGTGAGAAGTCACACGAAATGAAGCAGTGATCCCACGGAACTATTGTTTATGGAACAGGAGTCACAGGCATTGTACTACTCAGTCCAATCGAACCTGCAGTCGACGCATTTCTCATAATAAAAGTTAGTAATACAGTGGGGTTGTTGTGAAAGTGCCCTTATATCTCATTTTTTCAACAGCCTCTCGGGAAGGGTGCAAGAGGACAGAACGAATTCTAAGCGAATACATAAACCCTAAAGCAAACCTCCGCTTCTCCAGAGACCATTCAGTTGATTCTGCTTAAAGGCTAAAGATAGGCGACGTACGTCCCTGGTGATGGATGGGGTCGAGCATTCGTATTGCTCAAGGCCTTTCCGATCCATTTACACTACTACCATAATCGAGGCGTGAGCGAAATACCGATTCATAAATTCGGAGGAGGCAGAGGCGAACAGTGCCAGGAGGTATGGAAAGCACCTTAAGGACGCTTAGTGCTTTTTGGCATTCTACTTTGAGATATCTAATATGGGAAAGAAAAGTAAATTTACGGTCAAACGTGAACCTCAGGAATTTATGTTCAGGTTTTGTTTAAATCGGAGTAGAGTGCATGGTCAGCGAAAGGTTCACTGGAGTTCCCTCGTAAGTGAGGAAAACAAGTTAACACTGTTTTTTAGAGTGAAAATCCTGAAGCCGTTCTCATCTGTCCACTTGAGTAAATTGTTAACTCCTAATTGGACCCTACGTTTACACGAAGCAATGTTTCAAGATGGGACAGATATATGAAGGTCGTCAACATAGAGTGAATACTGTACAGATGAAGAATGGCCCGGGCTATTGAGTCTCATTTTAACTATAAAGAGGGTGACACTCAAAACGCCTCCCCGCAGAACGCCATTTTTCTGGCAGAACTCTGAGAGTAAGGTGTGCCTAATTTAAGGCGAAAGGTACTATTCCTCAGATAGCTAGCTCTTAACGAATGCTAGCATTCCACCACGAATGCCAAAACTATACAGGTCCTGCAGTGTGCCGTGACGCCATGCGGTGTCGTAGGCCTTTTTCAAGTTCAAGAAAACAAAGAGGCAGTACAGCTTATTTACAAAGGCCTCACAAATAGTTGCCTCCAGCCGAACTAAATTATATATTGTGGACCGTGACGAACGAAACCCACACTGGTATTTGTCGAGTATATTTTAATTTTCCTGAAAATGCATAAGTCGCTTGTGGAGCACTCCCTTTAGAGTTTTATTAAGACAACTTGTTAGATAACTGGACGCCCACGATGCATATTTTTCTGTCTTTAGCAGAGGAATAACGGTGGCCACTCAGCATGAGGAAAGAAATGTGCTCTTTCGCAAAATGCGATTAAACAAGCACAGGACTATGTCAAGTGTAGAGGGGTGGAGGTGTGTAAGCATATCAAAAGGAATTCCGATTGGTCCGGCAGCCGTAGGTTTTATTTTATGTAGCAGGCGTTGCAGCTCACTCACCGTAAGGAGTGAGTTGTAAACTTCTCGTGCACCACCGGATGTTCGAACCGATTGCAGCTCTGCCTGAGTCTTGTGTTTCACAAAAGCAGCTGAAGAATACTCAGAACTGGAAACACGTGGGAAGTGTTTCGCAAGAAGATATGCCTGCTGTTCAAGGCTCTCATGGCACAGTCCATTTGCATGAATAACCGGTATTGAAAAAGCACGGTAGTTCCCATTGATTTTATGAATTTTATCCCACACTTCTTTGCTAGTGGCAGTGCTGCAAATCGAAGGTGGATATCCTCGGAATCTCTGACGTTTTTGACGGACGGCGTACGTATCTCGCACGAGCCTTCATTTGCTTAAATTGGATCAGGTTAGTTTGTGTTAAGTAAAGTTTGAATATGGACCCCAGCCTCTCTTTTGCTTTCTTTTCGATTCTTCACCGTCGGAATTTTACGATGGTTTACGACGACGGGGTAGGTGCGACGAAGTTATGGGTGTAGCTATCATTGCAGAGTGAAGAATGTGACTACTAAGCAAATTGGGGATTGGATCAATATACAGCTTGAAAAATGATGTACCCCAGTTTGCCCCCTCAAAATTCTAGCGGGGTGTTGTGTGGGTAGTGTAGCGGGTGTATTGATGCGGTTTAAAATTATGCAAAGATGATCGCTTCCATATCTGTTGGGATCGACAGCCAATGAAAAGAGGGGGAATAATGTGGGGTCACTAAGGTACAGATTGATGGATGTGATCGAACGAGCTGAGGCGCCGAAATATGTAGGCTATACCAATACAAAAATGTCCTATGATCGGCTATAGAAATTTTTTTTGTATGGTCGGCTTTGCTATTTGGCCCAATTAGCTAAAGAATTTTCTATGGCTGTCTTTAGAATTTTTAAGGTCGCCTTTATGGGCCTCTTTAGCTTTGTCTATGACCCTATCGCTGTCCAGCCATAGCGCTCTTTAGCTTGTCTGAAGGTTCGCTAAAGACTTGTCTATGGCTTACCCTATGGCTCTCTTTAGCCAGCAAACTCTAAAAAAAAATTTACTTCAAGTATTCGACTTGTGAACGCTACATGGTAGATATACAATACATGTCTGAACACACAGGATACACAGAACACAAGCAGAACACTACCCCACACAACAGCAACAACGAAGCGACACCGGACCCCTCTCTTCATATGCTTCGTTCGCACTAGCTGTATATATGGCAGTCTAATTTTTGATTGCGACTTCGCCGGTGACCCATCATTTGTCGCAAAAACACAGAGAGGCGGAGCGAATATTACTCGTACTTAATACATTATTTGAATTGTCTCTTGGAATAGCCCCCCCCCCATCTCTTAATTCAACACCCTGAAAAAAGCAAATGTAGATCATTAGTGAATTAACTAAAATATATTAATTATATTTTAAATAAGTTTGATGAATCACGTTGACAATGCAGTGATGACATGCAGTACACTGGTGTTGAAGATTGCAATCAAGCTATTGCTTGATTGCAGTGTTCGGCGCCAGTGTAATTTATTTTCACTTTTGGGGGATAATAATTAATTTTAATTGTTGCACAAGTATTTTAATGGATTTTTCAAACAAGCAATATGACTGGTTTTCATGACTCGTTGCAACAGCAGAGAACATATCTTAGGTCATGTTTTGTCACCGGCATTACAGAAATTTAGTATTGATTTAATTTTCTAACGTGGAGTGTTTTTACTAAAAAAGTAAGCGCCGGTAGTGATTTTCTATAGGCGTTTAAAGAAAATTTATTGGTTCTTAGTCTTTAGACACGGGGCCATAAATTTTTCTATGGACGGGTAAAGACAATTTATTGGTTTCCAGTCTTTAAACTTGGGGCAAAATAATGTTCTACAGGCGGGTGAAAACAATTTATTGGTTCCCAGTCTTTAGACTTGTGGCCATAGAATTTTTTATAGGCGGGTAAAGAAAACTTTGTTGGTTCCCAGTCTTTAGACACAGGGCCATAGACTTTGCTATAGCTGGCTGTAGCTGTCTTTATGAATTTCTATGGCCGACCATAGAGGGCCATAGGGGGTGATAGCCTGCCATATAATTTTCCATACACGACCATAGACCATTTTTGTATGGGTACTTTGAATAACAAGCATAAATAAAGCAGTAGAAAGAAAGAAAACACCTAATCATCGAGCCGCGTGTGTCACGTCGTCCACTACCCCACAAGGGTTATGAGCATTGAAATCACCCTGTACTAGATCTGGTTGGGGTGTTTGTAATAAAGAGAGTCTAGCTATCCGCGAGATAAAGGGTAGCTTGGAGAAATGCACACAGAACAAATGGTTATCAGTCGGTCAGACAAGATGCGAACCGCCACAGGCTCTAACGTGGTATTAAGGGGAACCTCGACAAAAGCAGTGGACTGTGCGACAACTATAGCTACAGCACCAAAGGTGAGAGGATGAATGGAGACGGTCCCTACGAAAAACCTGGAAGCTCTTTAGGATGTCAATATGAGTATTGTTGAAATGGGTTTATCTTAGAGGCAAAACGCTAGTGGATGAAGAAGGTCTAGTAAGGAGTATGCAGAGTCACAGTTCCGAAATAAGCCTAGGCAGTTCCTCTATAGAAATGTTCCTGCCACCATGCAAAACGAAAAAAAAAAGTTTAAGAGCATATGTTAAACTCGACCTTGAAGTATATTTTGATGCGGAGAGCATTCTTCTTTTTGGTCGTATCTTTCGACCTTCCAGTGAATCCACCGGAGGCCGAAAGTAGGGACTCTGAGCTCGAGTGGGGTCTGTCCTCGTCGCACTTCGACCCATTCTCGTTCATTCGTTCCTGGGGTTGTTGCAGGCTGGCACGTAGGGGCCTGTGACCACAACGGCTCACCAGGCTTTCGGGCACTTTCAGAGGTACGAGGAGGAAGTCTCCGACCTCGAAACAGCTGGGCTTTACGGGGCGCTGGTGGTACACACCTCTGCGCTTGGGTGGATCTTGGCGGACCTGGATCCTCCCTTCGGTTTGTGGGCAGAGTGGCTTGCACCACCCTAGATAAGGCTGAGGTTGAGTTGGGAGGGAGACACAGGTCTTCCGTCGACGTCTGTGTTCTTGCTGACATAGCCGACCGCACAGGTTTCTTGCGCGCGGCCTCGGCGAGCGAACCCTGAGATAGAAAGTAGTGTAGTTTTTTTTTTCTTCTAAGTAGGAAATGTTGTCTCGACTTTCAGAAAAATAATTTCCTTCTTTCTTTTCCACGCGGGACAGCTGCGAGAGTATGCCGGGTGAGATCCCTGACAGTAGACACAAGTCTGAGTGTCGTTGCCAGTGCGGTGGTCGGTTCTTTCACACTTGTCACAGGTGGCTTTTCTCTTGCAAGAAGTTGTCCCGTATCCAAAGCGTTGGCAACGGAAGCAACGCCTTGGATTTGAGATAAACGACCGAACCCAACAGTTCAGATACCCGGTCTTGACTGTTTGGGGAAGTGAAGTCGAATCGAAGGTTAGTACAAAATGTTTTGTGTTTCCCTCTTCACCATCGCGAAGGAGGGTATACCCTCCGTCGCGACTTCTCAGATCAGGGTGTCGTTGCTATGCGACGTATTATAATAAGTCGCACAACAACGACACCCTGATTCGAAAGTATCTCAAGGATCTCGTCGGCGGGGATTTCAAGGAGGTCATCTTAAGAGATGACGCACTGTGTGCTTTTGAGTGAGCGGTGTGGGGTTACTCATACTTTGTATTCCCTTACTTCGTTGAACTCCAGGGGTGCCATATTCTGCTTTCCAGTAGTGACTCTCATAAACAGGTCGCCAGAGGGAAGTTCTTTTTTGCATTGAAGTTTTTTTCTATCACATTCTGTAGGGCCTTTTCCATCAAACATCTAGAAAGTTTTGAAAGTGACTGCTTTTCGTTCTCCGAGTGCATTGCTAGACATTTTGGGAGGGTTATAGCTGGTGTTGTAGGGTTTGTTTTTGTTGTGTCTTCGGTTCCACCCATCTTCAGGGGCCTTTCAAGAAAGGACTTAGTTTTAGTACCCAGGTGAATGGCAGGGAAAATTTGGCGCCCGTGATGTGCCACTCACCATCGAGCCTAACATACGCAAAGGTCGACAGCCCATTAGAAATAGGTCTTTAGCACTTGCCAGGGTGCTATACCCAAGCGTGGTTAGAATAAAGTATCCATCGCCACAAAAAGGTTGGCCCTTGCCGCCACAGGAGATGAAGAGGGTGTAAGGGAGATGGGATGGAAGAAAAGGGGAGGTTTAGAAGTGAAAGAAGACTGGGCATAGTAGAAGGAAAGGCGACTAGACGGTATCATCCTGGCCGGGCCTTAGCAGGACTCCTTTCTATGAGAAGCGGGGGCCCGAAATGGTCTATTGCCCCACCCGGGTTGCCCCGAAGGATTCGAACCTACCCCGGTTAGGCTTCATCACCAGAATGCCCATTTCCCCAGACAAGGGATTGCCACGCACAGGCAAACGTGGGTGGGCGAACCCACATTGCTCGGGGTCCACGGTGACGCCACCCACCAAACACCTGCTTTCACAGTTCCGCTAACAAAAGTCGATGAAACGTTAGTGCCGACGAAACATGTGTCTATGAAAAATGCATCCGCGAAAAGATATCCATGAAACGAATTTTCACAACACGCCAGGAGGAGAAGGAAGTCAGTATTCTACCTGCAGTTGTCGTATGATTTCTGACAGCTAATGGCAGGAGACTGCCCGTAGAATGTCGGGCAAATTATTTTCCCGGCTGCCAGGAGATAGACACTGCCTAATTCTAGAAGTAATCAGGAAGAGTACCCGAAAAAGAAGGGTCAATTGTCCTCAAGAAGGGTTGCAACGCAACTTACGACTAAAATACCGGACTTGAAAGATGTAATCCGCGATATATGTCGACATGGGCACTGCAAAAGAACCACTCAAATACAAAAACAAGAACGAAGGGATCCGTTGAAGATTCAACGAAATGTGGCAGAAGCTGTCATTTGCCAAACCGAACACTAAACGCATCAGAATAATTTTCTGGGGTTTGAAAAAAAATTGCTTGTTGCCGATATACGCAGAGGACTTTTCGAACACTGGTAGCCTTGGCACACTTTAAATACGTTGTCGCGGACGATATACCGTTTACCACTGAAATTCACGGCAGCCCGCAGGCAGCAGTACACGCCAAACTGGGTAAGCAAGCAGGCATTCCGGGAACGGAAACCGATAGTGCGTCAATCGTCAAACCTTTTTCCACGTGATCACGCTCATGTTGCTACCTACACACAGAGAGCTGAGTCAAGTGACAAAATGCCTATGGTTGATTGGTCCGGCGAGTGTGCACCTTCTACCAGGCTTTCAGCTTAGGGAGAACGAAAAAAAAGAGAGAAAAGGGTAGAAAAACTGCAGCTCCTTTAATGACAGAACGAGGGTGCGCTCAAAAGGCTGATTTCAGGGGCATCCCAACAATGGACACGACGAGAGGCTTTTTCACTTCTATCCTCTTGAAAATTCCACCCAAAGTTGACAGTGCAGTGGACGCTATGCGCGGCCTTGGCCTTCAGGCAGGTGCCGTGCTTTGCCTTATCACTAGCTTGGAGACTGTAGTCACGTGACCCTAACAGGCGACACAATTGTCCTAAAACACGCATAGCGTCTACTCTACTGTCAATACCGAGTGAATAGGACAGCTGCATGAAGGCCAGTTTTTGGATTTCCAAAGAAACTTCCCAGCCCAAAGGTGACCCAAAAAACGGGAAGCTTCAAGATCTTATGTTTTAAGCCGTATAACAGGAATTTTAATTTAAAATTAAGCATTAACCGGGAGTACATTTAGCGCACGATGTACACAAATAAATAAATAAATATATAAATATATAAATAAATATATATATATAGGGTACGAAGGAAGGTACACAGACGCAGCAACTGAAGGAAAGAAAATGAAAAAAGAAGATTATTTGATAATATGAATGAGTAGGAAGAAAGTAAAGCACAATGTAGGCGAACAGATAAAACACTGAAAGTATATTCAAAAGATCAATATACACAGTTAAATTAGATATAAAAGAAAATTAAACGAACCCAAAGGAACATGCAAAAGGGCAAAAAAAAGTTTAAACGCCGACCTTTCGGCGTTGTCACTGCCGAAACGTCGAAACTTGCTTGCTAGGCTCCCTTTTATTTTTCACTAACGTTTGCACTAATTCCTTGCGTGCAAACTGGTTTTACTATTTTACATATTCCTTTGCGTGCGTTTAATTTTTGTTTATTTTGAATTTTAATCTATAAAATAATCTTTGAATATACTTTCAGTGTTTTACTTTTTCACCTACATCGTGCTTTACTTTCTTCTTTTTCACTCATATTATCAAATAATTTTTTTTCATACCTTCAACTGCTGCGTATGTGCACCGTCCTTCGTACCCATATATTTTCCGGAAGCACCTATAAACCTTTTCCTCGTTATATATATATATATATATATATATATATATATATATATATATATATATATTATATATATACTGTATTACACGCAACTTCAGCCAAGGTTTACAAATATTTTGGTGCATTTTAGGCAGACGAAACCGAACGAATAAGGTTGTTCATTGTTTGGAGCAAGTCAGGCTATTTTTGTATTTTGCCGAATTAACTAATTAAATAGTATTAATTAAGGAACTTTTGAAATGTTCAAAGTTTCAAAGACAAAGTTGTAGAGCGTCCTCGCAAACATCTAATTCAGTGGTTTTTATCAAGAAAGCTCTAACACGGTTTGTGTTTGCGGGCGTCAAAAAAGCTCCCGAATTTTGAGACAAAGTGTGAATTTGTCAACAGTCCCCAGTCAACAGTGCTCCATTCAGCATGCAGGCCTAGTTTATTTAAGCACTGCAATGCAAGGTGCACATGCGCAAAGTCTCACGTTTTCTTCATAATTGGCAAACTTATTTCGAAGCCCATAAAAAAGGTGTTAAGGTTTCTTGATAAAAAACATTTAATTTTATGTTTCTGAGGACGTTATACAACTTTGTCATTGGAACCTTTGCTCTAAGTTGAATATTGTAAAAGTTAAGTAATGAATATTAATTTATTAGTTAATTAGGCAAAATACAAAAAGAGCCTAACTTGCTCCAAACAATGAACAAACATATTCGTTTGGTTTCGTCTTCCTATTTTTATACCTTGGCTCAAGTTACGTAAAATACCCTGTATATAGTTTTTTTTTTTTTAAGTCTGACAGAATTTTTAAAAGAAAACTATCAGAGCAGCGCGAATGGCGTTTACCGCTGCTTATCACACTTGAAGGAGAGGAGACTAAAGGAGGAGAGTTGCGCATGCGCGCGCGGTGTGAGTAGAAGAAAACGCACGCGAAGTGCACGCAGCTGGTAGAGAGAGAGAGCGGACAGAGTAACGCGCAGCTGTTGGAGAGAGGGAAGGAGGAGAGTTGCGCATGCGTAGTGTGAGTTCGGATGACGCCGACGCCGACGCCGCGGGACATAGACCTGAGCAAGAGATGCTCCGCATCTAAAAAGAAAAGAAAAGGGGGTCAAGCTTTATTTGTTTTATTTAGTCCCCTTTTTTTTTCTTGGCAATCGAAGACGGGGAGAGGAGCACTTAAAGTGATTGTGTGCCTCTTTGAGAAGCTCGAGGCATAAGTGTACAGACAAGAATTAACAATGCTCGATTCAGTTATTGTGGATATGACCATTTTCATAATGTAACAACAGGAGAGGACACTTCGTCTACCCAAAAATCCACTAAAGCGATGTGACAATAAGTGAAAGTGTTATAGCAACAAGCATCCTCATTCGTTGTGGCCCACCAGGTATTAGAACACTTCTCAACATCTCTTAGAGAACAGGATACATTTTCTAGCGTATTTTCATCTTATCAAACTAAGCTTTAAAAGCAACTTTTTTTTCTTTTTTTTTTTGCAGTTCAATTTTTAGTACTGGCCCACTTTATATGTGAATTCTAGCCAGGCTATCTGTATCTCACTCACCCTTTTTGTGCGTCAGCCTTTTGCGAGCACTTCGAGAGGTGGAATGGTCTTTTCTTCTTTTTTTCTCTCTCATTTTCCTGTTTTTACCTTAGCAGGACACATCGTATCCCGAACAAAAATGTCTCTAAAAAAAAAGAAGTTGACGTATTTAGAGATTTCGGGCTGGAAAATGGAGTGAAATTCGTGAGTGGGGCTTAGTTACCTGCCATTCGCTACGCATGGCCTCAGCGGACGTCTATCTTGAGAGTACATACACTGCCGGCCGTAGGACAAAAACGCTTGAACGAAACTTTGTAACGTGACTCCTTCTCACGCGCTGATGCGCTCACTGGAGCCGTAGTCTTCGCCTTTCGCCAAGTAATGGTGATGGTTAGGGGGCCACGTAAATCCGGTTTCCGAAATACGCTTTTCACTATTCTGCTACTTTCGTGCGTTCCTGCCGCAGCCATGGGTTTTCGTCGTAAACGGCACGAACAGGTCCATGCTAACCTTTCAGTAATGGCCGTTTTGTACGTCGGAGTTCATGGAGTTGTAGTGATGTGTTTGTTTCACGCGCTTCGGTAAAGAACTTCTCATCGGCGGCGACGAGACTTCCGTTGAATGTGGGCGACATTCTTCATTCTTCACTTTGTATTTGCGTTGTTCTATGCTGCACGAGTTGGATTATGGATCAATCCCGGATTACATGATATCGCTGTTTTATTCGTAAGTACACTGCAAGCATGTTCCTGGTAGTAGTCTATCTTCCGTCACGATAGAGAGTTTTAGGAGATCGCTTCCGATACCTCCGATACCCCGGGTAACGATACGATGCATGTGCAAAGGCGTCGTCGTATTGGAGTCATCGGACGAGTCTACTAAAACTCGTAAATCTCCGCGGTCCTTCGTGCTTGATTTGTGTGTTTTGATTGGCATGGAAACAGTGCAATTGTACTTATTAATTTGCTGTCCGTTCCACAGAAACGTATCACTTTTGTAAATTTGTCGAGAACAAGCTATGTGTAATGATTGTGGTTTAAGAAACTTCTGGAAGCGATCGAAAGCGATTTCGTTTGTGCGTGCATGCGCACGAGGCGTGTCCAGTGTGGGCAATTAACGTGCAAGCCAATACCGCCGATATTGTCGATACAAAGCGGTAGCTTAAGCGAGGTTTGCTCAATACAGAGCACACGAATATGCGACATCTCGCCGATACCTGTCCGACAGTCGGATCTGGGCAGTACTCGCACGATATCCCGCCGATACAAAGCCGGTGGCAAAACCGTGGTACGCCAATTTCTGTCCGATGTCGGGACGTGGTGGAAAAGCGTACATTCGACCGAAATTAGGGCCCATTATCGGCCGACTCTGGCACGACACTAGCCAAGTTTCACCGTGCTGCTTGGGTAATGGTATTCCCGTTTTTTGTTTTTTTTGTTTTTAGTTTCAGGATATTGTACTTTTGCTTGTATCTGTCACTAGTGTAGAATACAAAATGCGGGTCTAGAGCTCGTAAAGCCGTTTAGTGTGGCTTTTCTTTCTCAACCTCCACCACTGTATGAATTGAAAAAAAAAAAAAAAAACTCTCTTTTCGGCTATGGTGGAAAGTCGACAACCCGGATTTGGAAGAGAAGGAGAACACGGCCTTTACCGGTAGCTATGATGCCGTGTTGTGCCCGATACTGAAAACAAGCAACGAAATAGCGTGACTCGTTAGCTCGTCAAAAATTAACGCATTACTGCGATTCGTTACAGAAGGGCAAAAGTAACGAGATATCGTTACCGTTACTTTCCAAACTAACGAACGTTACTTTTCCATTATTCTGGTATTATTTGGAAGCAATAGGGCGCGGATACGAACAATTCAACTTCTACAGAGAGATCTTATTGCGTGTCATATTTGTTTATCATATTTGTAGAGTATGAATATTTTATAATTTTGACTTTATGGACGTTCTTTTTCTTGCGAATAATCCACTGATCTTAATGCGCGACCAGATGTCTAGGAAATAATTGTTATCTTTGAATAAAACACTGGTTTCAAAAAACACGTCACCCCTCGGCGACAGATTGTTTTCTGTTCTGAACGAATATGTCTTTCTCGAGACTCCATAGAGTACGGTATTATACCTCTGTTTGACGGGCGATTCAAAAGCCTTGAGAGGGAACTCCTATAAAGTATCAGCGAACCAGGCACGCCAATGTGCATACTCACAGTCGAGATGGCGAGCTGATTTGCCGATTTTCGAAGGAGTTTGTTTTGAATGCTTTTGAAGTGTCTGTAAACGAGGGGTGCAATATGTGCCACCTGTACTCCCAATGCTCGGATTTCACCAGGAAAGCATTGCACTCATAATGGTTTTCGCCGACTTTTATTCTCTACGTTTCAAACCTGCGGCGATGCGTTTGGCGAAAGTGAGATTCCAGAGAGCTGATCTTCGGGCATGCCATGGAAGGACTCCGGGGTGCTGATGAAAATGTATAAAGGAAGAGTGTCTTACGCGGTAACGGAGGTTGCGTTCCGAGCGACCTGCGCTCTTGAAAAAAGAGTTATATATTCCTTCATAAAGCGAGCAACGATCTTGTCCCCTATGTTCATTTGAAACGGAGCAACGTTCGTCCCTGCAAACGAGGGAGCAAAATTCATCCCTCGTGTACGTAGTAATATGGCGGCTCCGAATCGAGTGCATCGAGCTCGGTAAGGCTTAACGAGGACGCCAGGATACTACGCATAGCGTAGGTCTTTAAGCAGAACGCTGGGGCGATTCAACCGAAAAGACGAATTGTTTCTGGACAGGCAATAAACTTGCGCCCCCGCACGCCTGCAAAGCAGCTATCGCAAGAAACGCAGTCAACCGCTTCGCGCATATCCAAGTAAGTCTCTGCTTGAGGAGCGAGAGCTGTAGAAAAAGAATACGTGACACGAGCATTTCATGAACAATATTTATTTCCGAAGCCGGCTTCCCTCGCCGGTAAAGAAATGCGTTTCGAACCCTGTCACTGAGTCTTCTCGTTTTAAACACCGCGATATTGAACGGAGAAAACACAAACGCAGCCACTGCGCACACATTACGTCTTACCTTTGGAATCCCCGCGACACATTTGCTTCGTTAGCGCCGTACCCATGGAGGAGTGGTAAAGCATCCGCGAAACCAGAAGTCCTTCTCGAAAGAGCGAATTCAAAACAGCGTTTTGGCTCATACGGCACGGTCCAAAAAATATCACGAAGCGCAAAAGAAGGTGAAATCGCTGAACTCGACATGGCAGGTGGGACGCCTTTTTTGCACATCGTCAGGGCGCAGCCACCCGACAACAGGAACCACTTGACCACCTACGTGCCCCCCCCCCCCCACACATTCCAGTTGTTGTTGTTTTTCGCCGCGTTCTCCTATTTCACTCCGTAACATTTCCTTGTGCGTTTTTTCTTTTTTAGCTACAAACTGGAATTTGGGCAGAGCGCTGAAATGAATGTGGGATGTATGCGTTCAGTTGCCGGCGAAGCAGTTCAAGTGATCGGAAGTTGCGGTCCAACAAATATCATGCCTGCAGGCGGCGTCGCTCTTCAACACGCATTTAACCAAAACAAATGTGCAGTCGACTGTAGTTTTATGACCTTTAAGTTATGTGGAACGCAAAACAACTTCTCCAAATACATCAACTATCAGACCGCACGTAACGTTTGCTTGGCAGAATACGACACCGATGCTTTTCCTGGTTTATTTCAAGTGTTTTATATAAACGAATGAGCTGAATGTCGTGTCATGCAATTCCAAGTTAATTGGAAAATGCGTGTCCCTTGTTCTTTCGCACCGGTCAAGAAACATCGAGGAGGCCAGGTTTGCATTCACAACCTTTTATTTAACATCCCGATCGTCTCGTGTAAAATTATTCGTTATACACAAACCAAAAAGAATATCTAAACTAAACAACCAACTCACGAAATCCGGTTAGAAACAGGGCATGCAGGAGCCAATTGCAAAGTAAGGCTTCCTAACCATTAGAAGACGCGCTCGCACGGTAGTGTAGACATAAAGAGCGTGCAAATTTCGCAGTGTTACGAAGTGTACGCACTTACATTTGTTACGTGCAGGCAAGACAAAGGATATCCAGCTCGCCTTTGTTGTATATATTCAAGCCTTTAAGGAACGACGCGTGCAGAAATGACGTGCGAGCTTAGAACATCCTCGCCTGGCGTATCAGGTCCAGAAGGATCAACTGTCGAGCCCGTCTCACACACCAGCTCAATAAGACATTTCTACTGTCAACTAGGACAGAATCTTCTTAGCCACGCAACACGTAACTTTTTCAAGACATCAACACAATACCGATAACACCATCAGAAACTCAACAGAACAAAACTGACGTAAATACAAAACGGCTACCACTACAATCGCTGCATGGCTCACAAGAAGTGATAAAGAAACGCCGGAGAGGAGGACGAATATGACCACACTAAAAACAGAAACCTTTGGCCCGGGAGGAGGGGGGGAGAGATACAGTACACTTCACATAGTGAGAGAACATACATATAAACAACACATACAAACATCAACAGGAACGCACACTACCCTCAGCAAAAACTGACACGCTTGAAACATGTCCAAATGCATTCAGAAAGTATTTCAAGTGTACTTTGAATTTTAAGATACACTAAAACTATGCTAAAAGAATATTGACGACATATTTTGTGTTCATTGTAAATATATCATCTTTAACTTTAGAATTGAACTTGAACACGAAGAAAGAAAGGACAGGAGAGCACAAACAGCTGACTACCCACGGTGTTTAAGTGTAAACTTCTTTCTTGCACGCTTGCTATATCATTCAGAGCCCAAAGGAGAGCACGATAAACCTAGTACATAAATAAACCTATTGCACTAATAAAGATTACTACCGATATTTACACTTATACATATTATACAGAACAATTGCACAGAATTTCTTTAAATTATCGTTTTTTTAAACAATCCCGTCACAAGCTCGTGCTGTTGTTGTTCGGGGCGAGGCATTTCGTAGGTATTATCTTTCTTTTTTTGTGAATGGTGATTGATGGGGTGCTGACGCAATCTTCCGCATGTTCCTCGATTGCGAGCGCTTCGAGCATCTCACGTGCATGAGGTTTTTGTTTTTTTACTGGCTGTGCTGTTAAAAGCTGCACTGCACTGGCATGTCCTCTAATAAGCTGCCAGATCTGCTTCTGCTGTTCCCTGAAGAGACGCTGCATGCCTGCGGGCTCTGTCGTTGATGCATCGGCCCTTTTGGCCGATGTAGCATTTCCCCCATGAAAGGGGAATGTGGTACAGCATTCCTGTTGTGCATGGGACATACTGAGTTCTGTGGGCCGTGCTGCAGGTTTTTTTTCCTTGTTCCTCGGTTAACTTGACTGCGCATGGAGTAAGTAGGCTTTGTTGGGCGCGGAGCGTACCTCGAACGTCCTTTTTTTGCGGCAATCTTTCTACACTTGTGCGCAATCTCATGAATGTAAAGTAGCAGAGCGATCTTCCTTCGAGTTTTGTCTGCGTTTTCTTTCTCCGGCCTTTTACGCTTCAAGTTTTAGCAGATGTTCTCACGCACGGTACCATGAAACTCGTTGGATATCCTGAATCTCGTAATCGTGACATCTGTTTTTCGAAGCTTTGCCCTATTTGATGATACCAACAAGCTCAATTCTTAATCGTTATTTTGGCTTACATTAAAACTACATTTAAAAGTACATTTCATTGAAAACGCAGTAGTTAAAAGTATACTCAAGCACTTTACAATTGTCTCTAATTATATAACTTTCGCTCGAGTACATGAGAAATGCATTTCATATGCACTCCTTGACAATATATCATTTAAATATTATTAAAATATTTTACCAATGTAATGAAAATATGTTCCGAAAATATGTTTCAAAGGTGCTTAAATACACTGGCGTGTTTACAAGCACGTTAGTATACTTAAATACTTCGAAAATACGCTCGCTGAAATATAAATTAAATGCATGCAAAAATAGTTTTGAAACCCAAGCAGTCGGCTGTCGCGGCGCGGTTGCTAGGTCGTTGCTCTCCTTCACTGATGTCATGTACACTGACATTCGAAAGAGCTCTCTCGAGACTGCATGCTGCTTAAATAGACCAGTCTGTAGCGCGATAAAATGTCGTGACAACGTTACAACAGTAATACTCCTTTCGACGGGGGCGTAAGTAGGGGTGTAATGTCCGTCAATGCCAGCGTCGAGAACGAGGAAATATTGATTAGAGGCCCTTTTTAATACCCGGAACAAATATCTAATCAATTAATTGTGAGGAGTGCGCCACCTTATGGACGTCCAATTACCTCACTATTTTGAGAATTCCACAAATCAGCGAGAGATTTTATTTCGAGATATTATTCTGAGATTTTAAAGTTGTTTGAGCTTCTCCAAATCCACAACCCCACCATATGTCGCCATCATAGTGCGCCGGTTGTTTATGAATGACAGCATTATAAACTAAACTTACGAGTTAAATATATATATATATATATATATATATATATATATATATATATATATATATATATATATATATATAGTGAACGAAGAGGGAGAAGGTGATTATTGAATTTATTGCATTAAAGTTTAATGAAATAAATTCAATGCAATAAATTCAATAATCACCTTCTCCCCTCTTCGTTCACAATATTACTACGGCTGCACTTGTCAATCTTCACTCATTCCCATTATATATACGGTGCAGCCTGTCCCTATGGGGAGGAGTGGTTCCCTAGATATCTTGGGAGATGGGCCCTTTCCGACATTTGCAAAGCTGAGATAACGTGCCACATCACTGCCGCAATTCGGAAGTAGCGCGGGCCTTAAATCAACAACGGTTGTCGTCTGCCCAGTTAAACGAATTCGAAACTAATAGTACACAGAGAGCTGGTCAGAAATTGTGTCCGCCGAAACCAGTGGCCGGGATGGTCTAATCGGTTAAGGCGTCACCCGGACAGGCGAAGGTTGCGGATTCAATCCCATTAACCTGGCCCAATATTTCGCCAGCTCTCTTTCCCTTTCCCTAACTTTAATGCAATAAATTCAATAATCACCTTCTCCCCTCTTTGTTCACAATATTACTACGGCTGCACTTGTCAATCTTCACTCATTCCCATTATATATATATATATATATATATATATATATATATATATATATATATATATATATATATATATATATATATATATATATGACCCAGAAATAAGTTAATTGCACCATAAATTCCGCAACTTCATAAAAACAAAACATATTTTGTTTTACAATGGTTGTGTACATGCACCTAAAAACGGTACATTTGTTTAAAGGGGCCCTGGAAGGACTGTTTTACTGGTTTTTAGTTTGCACCGAACCTGAGCTCACTGAACGTAGTAACTTTGTGAAACTTTTCTTTTCTTGAAATTCGCTTTATTTTAAAAGTTATAGGCAAATTAGAATTACAAAAACAAGCAAAAAATAACCTCCCTCATGACGTCCTTGGTTGCTTGAGTGGCCATGAACTAGAGGAGGGGTAGTGGGCTCATTGCGAGCGGTCACGGCTGCCGCACTTCGTGTTGACGGCGCGAGAGGGCGCCACGAAAGCATGATCTGGATAGGCTGTATGCCGCGGGCAGCCAGAGCGGCTCTTATTGCATTTGCTGTGCGATTAAACACTAATTCGGCATAACACTTCATTGGCCACAAACGACAGCACACACGGGGTAAAGATCAGTTAAGAACAGGAGCCACTTCGCGCTGTCATACCACGAAACGGCCAAACCGCAAGACAAAGCTTCTCGCCGAATGCCATCGGAACGCTCGGAGCCGGTCGGATCCTCCTGTCCATACTGCAGGCACGTAGCCAGGATTTTGTTTCGGGAGGGGCCCGCCCATGGCGAAATGCTGTATGAGGGGTAGGGGGGACAGGAGGTCCCAGCAAAATGAAAGATTTCGGAGGGGGGGGGGCGCGGCCCCTATGGGCCTCCCCCATAGATACGTGCCTACCCTTCGACCTCAGCGTCGCCGCGTACATCCGGGACCTTTCCGTGTCGGCACCTGATCCCACTACTCCTTTCTAGTATGCGCCGCCTTTTCCACCGCTTGGTGGCGGGTACGTCGACGGGTCATTTTTTGTTTCCGTAGTTTATAAACTTCATTCGTTTCTTTTCTGATCTAAAATACTGAACAAGAACTAGTTTCAGAAATAATTGAAACGCTTCGCGCCACTTATATTTTGTATTTCAACTAAAAAGAAGCATTTAACGGCTATGACCAGTAGTAAGCCCAGGACCAAAAACGTCACATTTTGCGTGCTTTCGGTACCGCTGGTCGCCCTCGTCGGTGGAAGAGGTTTCCGCATCGTCCGGTTAAAATATGACGCACTGATATTTAGTTACTCTCTCCGTGCCTGCTGGCTTGCCCGAACTTCAAGAGACGTGGAAACCGCAGAAAAGGTAGAGGCTTAAATATGATTGCAGGGCCCCTTTAATTAAGCCAGTGGTTTTTAACCATTGATGTTTCGCGGACCCTTGTGGATCGGCGGAGATGATGGAGAACCCCGTTCGTGGCGAGGGGAGGGGAAAGGTACAGGTCAAATATAATAATGATTTGATAAATTGATATGACTAAGGGCTAGTGTGAAGTAGGCCTCACTTATTGACATACACACGAGAAAACTCGACCGAAATCTGAAACATTTCTTCTCGATCTGAAACAAGACAACCTTTATTGCCGGGCTTGACTGATGAGGCAGGGCTTCGCGGAAACCTAGAATGCCTTCGCGGACCCCAAAGGGTCCGCGGACCCCCATTTGAGAACCACTGGTTTAAGCATACATTGCAAAAATCAGAAATGCCATAAGGATGAAAAGATTCCCCAAACTGAAATTTGAAAACGCAAATCTCACATTTCAATTTAACGTGATTGGTTGGTTATACGGCGTAAAACAAAGGATCCTCGAACTCTTCGTTTTTGGTTTATTTTGGGCTGGACAGTTTCTTGGGAACTTCAAAAACTATAATTATATAAAACTGTATATTACAAACGGCTCGGACGCATGCTGAATGCAATTATATATGTGTAATTAATATGAAATAAATACATATATTAAGTACATTTTGTTACATTTCATGTACACCATTTTTTTGCTAAGGGCCCCTTCACTGACTCGGTACACTGCGTTCCTGCCTTTTATACACGTCGTTTTGAGGGGACAGATTTTCTCGATGAGCACCTAAGCGCTCAATAATATTCCCAACATGTTCATTTTATTTTTCTCAGTAGTGTCATACCCTCGAATGTACTTTAAACTATGCAGGGAGGATTCTTGTAGTAAGAAGTAAACGCTCATGCCGTAATTGTTTAAAGCCAATAAAACAAGCTCCTCCACTGTGTGACCAAGACATGCGTTTGCCCCCCCCCCCCCCCCCCCGAGCACGTCTTAAAATGGCACGAATGGACTCCAGTTTTTCTATGGTAGCATTTGTTTTTCTGTTTGTGCTGTTTCCGTGCGGCTACAATTGTCCCCATAAATTAATCTCTGTAGAGGGTGTATTCAATCAGATGGAAGTGATGCCCCACACGGGCAGAGAAATCGCTTTTCGACCAACATGAATGCAGTCAAAGCCGCGACTTGCGGCAGGCGTTATGGCGCATTTACATTTGCGATTCTGCGGGCGTATCCGCCTCGGCGACGAGCGTAGATTCCCTCCAAGTCACGTTTTCCGCTCGTCGCCGGCGAATTTTTCAGAAGCAATCTTTTCGTCGCCCAGAGACGCGTTTTTCCTGACTCCAGCCAATCAGCGCTTGCCGGAAGTAGTGCTGCGCGGTGCGTTTTTCCGGTTCTGTCTGCTTGTTTGTAGCAATGGCGTTGCTCCCGGCTCGATAAACATTCACCTGCACAGACGAGGAAGGAGGCAGCGTGCACGCTCAGTCTTTTCGCAGCATAGACGAATCGCCATTCCCAACGGCACCATCTCTTTGTAGGGCGCAAGGCAAATTAATGGTCATTATCTTTGAAATTTTAACTTGATCCCATAGCTAACATGATTAAACTTGGATTGAGCGCGTTGGTGATAGATTCAAAATATATACGAAAGAGTCAGACAAAAAGGACGGACAGGACAAACATCTTTCGACTTTCAACACATAGAGGTCTTTATTGTCAGGCTGACAAGCAACGAGCTGCCGAAGATTTGGGGAAAGGGTTAGTGGGAAAGATTAGACCAGCGAGAGAGAGGGGGGTGGAAGAAGAAAGGGGGGGGGAGAGCAAAGAAAGGAGCGAAGGGGGCGGGAAAGGAAGTAAGGGAGGTGGGGGCGCTTGGCGTGGACAGGAATCTCGTCCCGAAATCTCTCCGAGTCAACGCCCGCCAGTCCGGGCCGTCAAGGTCGCCAACTCCGACCCCAGGAAGGTCATCTCTCTCTCCGAGAGCAGGAGTGACGGCGACGAGATATTGCGCGGCGTTCTTCTCATGGCAAAAGCCTCCAATATTTCCCGCCCGTACCGGTTCCTGTGCGCCCCCAGGACGCGGGTGGAGGGGAAAGCGGGGGAACACTGCGCGCATGCCCTGAGGTGCACCAGCATCGGGTGTTGGGAGTCCGCCTCATCTTTGGTGATCTCCCGCTGATGCTCTCGTAGTCGGTCATTGACGCAGCGCCCTGTCTGCCCGATGTATTCGGCCCCACAGGAAAGGGGCACCGAATAAACCCGAGCGGTGGCACAAGGGATAGAGGGCGCAACATGCTTCTTGGAGCACTCGGTCCTCGGGGGCGGGTCGTTGTTGGTGAGGCGACACATTGTGCCCAGCTTGAAGGGACATGTGAATGCGACTTCGGTGTCGGACCGTCGGGCGGCTGGTCAGCAGGTCTTTCATGACAATGCACGGGGCCTAACGTTCACCAGAGAAGATCCCTCGACAGAGGGTCTACAGTTCCTGGACCTGCGCCTGATCTCCTCGGCGGAGGGCACCTGCTGGAGCTTCCAACAACGCTCACAGAAGCCTGTGCTTCCATTTTCCAGCAACCACTCCAAGACGGTCAAGGCGGGGATCGTGAAATGTCTGATCTCGTCCTCCCGCTCCAAGTCCTGCCATCACCTCTCGGCCTCCAGCCTGGGGGTCCAGATCGGCCGACTGGTAAAGGCCGGATATCCCCGCGACCTGCTGTCGGCCACTCTGAAAAGACTGATAACAGAAAGGCCCGCCCCCCAGAGACCTGCCCGACCGAAATTCGTAGCCATTCCATACAACCACAACACCGCGCACCGTCTGAAAGCAGCCGCCCGACGGTTCGACACCGAAGTCGCATTCACATGTCCCTTCAAGCTGGGCACAATGTGCCGCCTCACCAACAACGCCCCGCCCCCGAGGACCGAGTGCTCCAAGAAGCATGTTGCGCCCTCTATTCCTTGTGCCACCGCTCGGGTTTATTCGGTGCCCCTTTCCTGTGGGGCCGAATACATCGGGCAGACAGGGCGCTGCGTCAATGACCGACTACGAGAGCATCAGCGGGAGATCACCAAAGATGAGGCGGACTCCCAACACCCGATGCTGGTGCACCTCAGGGCATGCGCGCAGTGTTCCCCCGCTTTCCCCTCCACCCGCGTCCTGGGGGCGCACAAGAACCGGTACGGGCGGGAAATATTGGAGGCTTTTGCCATGAGAAGAACGCCGCGCAATATCTCGTCGCCGTCACTCCTGCTCTCGGAGAGAGAGATGACCTTCCTGGGGTCGGAGTTGGCGACTTTGACGGCCCGGACTGGCGGGCGTTGACTCGGAGAGATTTCGGGACGAGATTCCTGTCCACGCCAAGCGCCCCCACCTCCCTTATGGTGAATTCCGCTCGCAGATCTCGAGCGCTCCAAAAGCGCTCCATTTTGAGCGCGCATATTCCGCTCGCAGATCTGGCTCGACTTGGTCATCTTCCGCTCGTAGATCTCTGGCAGCTACCACCCCGTGGAGCGCCTCCAACTCCGCCAAACTTGATCTGCGGGATTCGGGAGATCTACCCGGAACTTGACAGAGCGCCACAGAGCGCGCTACGTCATTTCCCCTCCCAGGACGGTGGCGCATGCGCAACGTGGCGTTGCCGGCGACCGGCCGCGCTTCCTCGCCGTCGACGAAGGGACGGGGGACGGTGCCGAGTCGTTCGAGATGGGTCTTCTTGGATGCATCGGTTGTTTTCGCGGGATTGTGACGGCTCGGACGCTTCTACCTCGCGTTGAAAGCCGGGACAGGAGCGTGACAAATCGGAAGCGCTGACATCTGTGATCGTGAGAGGAAGAACGAGAAAAAGAACGGCAGAAAATCGGAAGGAGGCCGACGCAAGGTTAGGCCTGTTCATTTTGCCGCCACTGATTGTTTACTTTTTTTACGCTGCATGCCGCCGACGTTTTCTCGCGCAATAAAGCAAGAACAGATTAGGCAACGACTGTGCCAGTGATGGTTTGTTACCTCTGTGTTTATTAAAGTCGTATCAGCAATTTGAACTCCACCGATGGCAATCGCTGTGCGTGCCCCGCCGCTTCGAGGCGGCCGAAAGGTATGTGACGGTGCCGAATGCGGACGTCTTCCTCGTTATTTTGACATGGGCTCCGTGGAGTGGATATTTTCGCCCGTCCTGTATCGTGTGTTATTTCTGCAGCTAAGCAATGACAGTTGTCACTGGTCGTCGGAAAGATCAGTCGGCTAAGCGTTGGGGGCTCGTCAAGTTCGAGCAGCGGCCATCTTGAACGGCCGAGGGGGAGCAGTGGGAGCGGGGGAGGGGTCGCTCCAAAAAGGCGAGTTCATCTTCCGCTCGTCGATTCGGAGTGTGTCCCACGGAGCGGAATTTTGCCTCCCTCGCAGATTTTAGAAAGCGCTCCGGATCTACGAGTGGAATTCACCATTACTTCCTTTCCCGCCCCCTTCGCTCCTTTCTTTGCTCTCCCCCCCTTTCTTCTTCCACCCCCCCCTCTCTCTCTCGCTGGTCTAATCTTTCCCACTAACCCTTTCCCCAAATCTTCGGCAGCTCGTTGCTTGTCAGCCTGACAATAAAGACCTCTATGTGTTGAAAGTCGAAAGATGTTTGTCCTGTCCGTCCTTTTTGTCTGACTCTTTCGTATATATTTTTTAATCTAACATGATTGCCCGTGTCTACGTTTAGATTCCCGTCGTCTTCTCTCTTTTGCTAAGGTAATCAAACGGACGCACCTTATATGACGAAAGATAATCCGTGTCGTGTTTATTTGGGTTCTACATAAAAGAGAACAGCATAATTTTTCGACGAGCTACTGCGTCCGACACGCTGCAGTCCGACACCATCCAAACCACGACCGGCTTGAAGGAAACACACAATTTTTAAACACCAGAGTCTTTTACATACACAAGAAATAACACTGGAACGAAGAAGGAACGAAGTGAAACCACAGCGGATACCCAGAATAAGGTCAGTTATTCATGCGGAAAGAGTCCACTTGAAACAAAGGGTCGTGCGCAGGGGCGGACTTATCAAGACGCAAAGTCGGCAGCTGCGGCGGCAGAATTTTGGGGAGGCCAATATGTGGCCGCCCCCAAATTAATTGCCTCTTTTTTTTTTTTAATCTATCTTCGAACTTAGTTACTTCGGGAATTCTAGCTCCAAACCTAGCAACCTTTGGAAATTTTATCTCGAAACTTGGCTATTTCCAATGGCGAGTGCTGGTAGGTGGAGGGGGTGGGGGAGAGGGGGGTAGTGGCACTGTTAAAAACTGCCTAGGGCGGCAGCATGCTAAGTCTGGTCGTATGTTCGTTCGGGGTGAGGGGCGAAGCACCGCCTACGACGGTGTACCGCTGCTTCTTTGCTCTGCATGTCCTGCTGCATACCAAGTACGAAGCTCGGAATATTCGTCGTCTCGTCTTCTTTGCGGTAAAACTTGACCATCTTCGCGCGGTTCTTCACGTATGGCGAAACGAGCGCGGCTTAATCGTACCGGACGTATTCCTAGCGACTCCGAGTCCGAGAGCTTGCCGAGAGTGGCCGAGAACAGCAGACGACAGTAAACCTCGCGCCTTCTCGTCGAGGATGCGACGCATCGAGAGTAAACAAAAAAACCGCTGCCGGTGGTAAAACTAGATGCAAACACCTCTGGTTTTTCTACGCCGCGGAATCCGCTTCGGCAGCAGCGATTTATTCGCAAGTATGAATGAACCACTGGACGTTCTGAGCTACGTAGTGGTGAGCTTGAAAGCGACTAACGACCAGGGCGATGAGCGACGTTTTCTGGAACTCCAAAATCCGAGCCCCGCGACGAGCAACAGTGAAGGCGGAACAGCATGTAAGAGGTTTAGCGAGCGACGAGGCAAGCGAGGGCGAGACGCGACGAGAGTTAACGACGAGCGACGGACATTTCTCACTGTCGCTGGTCGCGTCGCTCGGTTTTTGGATTTCTGGAAAATGTCGCTTATCGTAATGGTCGCTTGCTCCTATTGCTTTCATGCGGATTGCCTCGTCGCGAGATCTCTAAGCGAGCGGTGACGAGGACCCGCTGTCGCTCGGCGACGACGACCCACTGTCGCTCGGTCAGTCGCGCGACGAGGCAAACCGTATGAAAGCGATGGGAGCAAGCGACCATTACGATGACCGACATTTTCTAGGAATTCACAAACCGAGCGACGCGACGAGTGAGAAATCTCCGTCGCTCGTCGTTAACCCTCGTCACTTCTCGCCCTCGCTTGTCTCGTCGCTCGCTAAACCTCTTGCATGCTGTTCCGCCTTAAATAGAAGTATTTTTCATTATATTTGAAAAGTGTTCAATCTTTCCCCCAGAGCGCAATCGCTCTTCGGGAGGGGACAACAGGACATCGCAGACGACAGTCACTGTACGATAGGACCTACTGTTCAGACCAGCGTTCCGACATGACTATCCGCAGGTCGATCAATTGCACTGTAATCTCTCAAGCAGTCTTAAAGGGGCACTCACACCCCAAAGGTCATATTTTTTATGTTGTCTACAACGATGCAGGTTGTAGTCATATAACACACCAAAAGTACCACAACGTGAGAAAATATGATCGCGCGCCTTTTTAATTTTGGCGCTCTTCGCTCTCTCTCTTCTTACCTCCTCGCTTCTTTTTACTTGTAACACAATCGATTATAAAATTTTGAAGCTTTGTAAGCGGCATTTTTATAATATTTGATAACGGCATTTGTAAAACGTGTTTCTTTCGTTCTTTAGTCTGGAAGTGATGTCGCCCCCTGGCTTTTTATCCTTCCTCGGAAAACATGGTGGCGCTCGGCACTTGTAGCAGTGAGGATGAGCAGGGTGTCGGGGAATCGGACCAAGTTCTGTATCTTTTGAAGACTTACCTCTGGCCTTTGTTTTGCTTCGTGTGATGTAACCTGCTGCGGGAAGTTCCTCGGAACGACACCACGCCACAACCGAGGTACCATTTCAATTCCAAACGCTCTAAAGACACTGGGGTTGACCGCATAATCCTCGTCAACAAAGTGTCGTGAAAAAATAAAGAACTTGGATCCGCAACCCTACAGTAGTCCTTCAGGCTAGCCTTCTCTGACGCATTTTTCGAGAACCTGTGCAGCGTACTTTCGGTTGTCACTCCACCGCGGGGCAGCCTTTCACGCAGCACCGGGGCGACATGGCCCATCACGTGACTCACTTCGGGAACATGTGCGCGTCCTCTTGGACCTCACACCGTTTCAAAAAAATTGAGATCGCTGAAAGGGCCCTCAAAGAACTTGAAACCTGAAGCTCAAGCGTCGTCTGCACACAGCGATAGACGGCACGCTCGTAGAAGCGCGGTTGATCGGGCGAACCCGACACTTCCTGTTGTGTCGGTTTGGAGGCGGGAGAAAAACTCGAATTACAGGGCGACTCAATCTTAGACGCAGAGCTGCCAACACTGGAAAGTCAACATTTCCCTAGTTGACGCATTGAATATCCCTATTTCTGCGGAAATTTCCGTCGCTTCCTTAAATAATTATATAATACTGAATATTCGATGTTATTTCATCACTTGTATTTTAATATGAGAAATACACTACATGCGGAGCGCAAGTTTGTCTGCATCTTGCACAAGGGTAGCGATGACGTCAGAACTCCGAGCTCTTATTGGCTGACTGAAAAAAAAAAAAAAAGCAGTGGGTAGACCGGAAGGTAGCATTGAGGTCTACACCCACTATGGCCTTTCAACCAAAGCCAATCAGAGCTTGGCGTCGTTCTCACGTCACCGGAACCTCTGCCCAAGAAGCAGACGTCTTTCCCTACGCATAGCCTTTACGCCTCGCCTATCTTTCTCAATAACTTAGTTTCTGGGGCCAAAACTGGGGCCAAAGCAAATCTGGCGAGGGAAAGTGTTCCGGGAAATTCACACTGACGAATGAAACCCTATTTTCGGCTTGGGTGTTATCCACGTCATCAGAACATGATACTGCTTTAATAACTTCAGTTGCGCTTTTTATAAGTGTCAGTCCAAAACAAAAGGTGTAACACAAGCGAGAGTTCTCAAACCCCAACACACGGAACACGACGGCATTTCACGAAATATTATCAGTCATGGCAAGCCTATCTCCAAGCATTGCAGTATTTCTTCTTATACTGAAGCTTTCTTTCTTTCGAGGAGGCACAGCGGCACTCTCAGAATCTTCGCCTTGGCTGGTACCTTCCTCCATAGTCTTCAGAGGGCGATAAAAATGATTTTTCCAAAAACAGTTGGAATAATGCTAACGGATATATCCATTATAATGGGCGGTATCTTGCGCCAAACTAGCCTAGCACTCCTCAATGTTGCCAGATTGCAGCACCAAGAACCGCCAAACTGCTGGAGGAAATAACCCAAATGTAACCAAAGCCGCTGAAATTCCATGTTCCCTCGAAAACAAAATCACATTTGACATATAAAATTACAGATATATACGGTGCCCAAAATTCTCCTCAGACTAGCAATATTTTCCTTATTTCAACATATACCTGTGTATTGCCTTAATCTGGGAAATTTCTTTCGGGTTAGCAGCCCTGCTTTGACGTGACTGCACTGTCGCGGATCGTGCGAGAACTTTAAATTCGACTTTTGAAAATTGTTTTTTTACTTCACAATACTCAGTTACCAAACTTGTAATTTTGAGGGTAATGTTCAGCCATCGTTTTCAATCGTTTCAGATAAAAAAAATATTTGAGTTTGACCCGTCCGGGCCCCTTTAAGCTTTTTAATGTAAAACATAATGTCAATCTGCGACACCCCGCCCCCTCCGATCAAGACCCGACCAGCAGGCATCAGTGCCCGACGGTTTATGTAATTTCACCTTGCTGTTACACCACTGATACGCGAACACATGATCACAACACTGCCGTCACGATGTTGCTGCTCTGTTGCTGACACGCGAAAATACAAAAGCAGGTTTGATCGTCTGTTGGCATTCGGCATCAGGAAACAGAGCCAAACGCAGCACAGAAGATACGCAGGCACCCGATAGCAAAACCTGCTGTCTTGGGCGCAGTATCCCCGATTTCTATAACGTCGTCAACGTCGTCACGTCGTTCCGCATGATTCCGCAATCCGGAGACGGCCATCTTAGTTCAGTGTAGGTAGCGCTGCTGGCACTGCTACAAAACATCGCTGTTTCTAACGGCTTCGTTTGCTCGTTTGACAAAATTAGCGTTAAGAACGTCAGTGCAACCGATATGTTCTGTATGTTTCAACTGGGAGGGGGAATTACAAACGGCCCTCGCTGCCACTGAAGCTCAATCAACTTAACAATATCAATTAAACAACACGTGCGACGTGCTTGCAAAACGAAACCGAAAGAAGATGAGGCGGGAGGGCGGAACCTTTCTCCCGTTTGCCTGTAAAAGAAGAAAAACGTCTCCCTTCCTTCTTCTTGTGTCCGGTGGGGCGCGTCAGTAGAAGGAAGGAAAACGCACCGTTGCTACCTTTTCCCTCCTTTTTGTTCTTAGAGTGCGGGCAACACGCTGATCCGATAGTAACAACAGATTCACCGCAGCAACTGTTAACTTCACACCAACTGCCCACAGCATGTTACACGGAAGCCACAAGGACGGAGCAGAAATCGCGAAAGAACCTGTTCTTTCAGTTCAGTGTTTTCCCATTAGGTGCCGTCCGTTTTCCTGGAGTCACGAATAATGAGACTGCGCAATTGCATTCGGATCTAGGCGCGGACTCGAGCGCGTGTGCGTCGGCAGCACTAACACGCGGCGGCGCTCGTTAGACGAGTCAGGCGCACTCTCTTCGCTAGATTGCTGTGGGTCTCTGAGCCCGGGAAAGCATCTATTTTAGGGAGAACGTGCCGACGGACAGAGCTCTGCGCGCCGCGTGGTAAGGCGAGACAAACGGCGCCACGCTGTGCAGCGCGCATCGCTCAATAACGGCAAACTTCTACAGGAGCCTCAACGAGCTGGAGCGGCGAGCGGTGGCGTCACTCGTGCCGAGGCCCCACATAGGCCCGCCTTGGAACTCTGTAAAAAATATTTTAACGAAGCCACTACGTTGCAATAAAGGGAGGCCTTACGCGCTTAAAATCAAATCAAATAAATCTTTCGTGGCTTCTTTCGCGCAAGTGTGAGCGTTTGCTCGTAATATTTTTTTTTCCGCCACTCGACCAAATCTCGGAGAATTTCAATGTTCGGCTTGCTACATAATTCGTATTACAGGCCATAAAGACGGCGGCGAAGCAGTTTTGCGCTTCTTGATTATCATATTCGCAAAGTATAATCATATGCTCCTCAGCATCCATGTGAGTGGTTACAAATTTCGTGGTATTTCGTACTGTACGTTTATGGATGGGATGGAGGGTTGAGCCGGTCGAGATCTTCGAGGCATTAGCGATAGTGCCCGTAACATGAAAACAAAAACGGATGAATAAAGGCTGGTGGTGAATGAAGCTGAAAGACAGCTTCACAAAAAGGGGTCTTAGCAGCCCCGGTATGCAAAAAAGGCAGGTTCAATTGTACCTGGGAGCACTCCCTACATCTCATTTTCATCGTGCGTCTGTGCGCGTCTTTTTTTTTTTTTTTACACTTGATTTGGTTTTTACCTCGATAGCACAAGGACATTCTCTGTAATCTAAAACCGAACAGAAGCGCACACTCAAGTCGCTACTATCGAGTCGATCTGACTAGAAACGCTCAGAGAACTATTCCTTTATTTTAAATAATCGATAACCGGGACTTTTTCCTCCAAATTCATCTTGGAACCTAAAGAAACACATGCACTTAAAAAGAGAACAGTCCTTTTCCCTAATGACAAGCTGGTGTGCCTCCTTTGTTACGCTCTAAAGGAGGAAAGTTGTTTGTATAGAAAAGAAAAAATCCACAGAAAGGATGGAAATTCTGCCTGAATGTCTTTGGAGTAGCATTTCACTTGCTACACAACATAATGTTTTTCCCTCGTTTTTTTTGGACGGATGAACTCGGAGTCCCTTTGCACAGCGAGACATTGGGCGTGGAGTGGTGGAGCCGCTGCCTCGCGGACACCCAGCGCCATGGAGTGCCGGTCGTTGAAATTGATCCCCAGCGGCCAATGGAAACCTCGCCGACGCGCGCCAGCCAATGGGCCGAAGCCGAATTCCATCAGCTTTACTCCGCTCCTTTGGGATCAGGAATACCAGGGGCCGTTGACTATACTTCGTTTCACCTTCCGTCCAGACGCAGCCGATGCTACGAGATTATATGACGAATCAGACAGCGTCAAAGGGCACCATCATGGTGCTCGTGATATTTCTGTCCGTGTTTTTCATCGCTGAACCAATCATAAACAGAACAAGCCTAGTGACTTGCACTTTTGACGCTGCTTCATTGGTCCCGTTCCCTCGTAGCATCCGCTGCGTCTGGACGGAAGATGAAACGAAGTATAGGCTTTTCGCGTGGTTTCATAGCTGGGAGCTGGCTTCACTTGGAGAAAGGATTTAAGGTGCCGTTTGGTGCGGCTTCAAAGCTGATGACGTCGGCTCGCTCCATGGGACAGTTAATGCTTTCGCATTAAAAAAGAAATTAGTGATGCTTTATTGCAGTGGTTCTCAACCATTGATCCTTCGCGGAGCCCTTGTGGATCGGCGGAGATCATGGCCGGAGGACCTTGCTCGTTGTGAGGGATAGGGAAAGGTGTAGGTTAATTGTGATAATGATTTAATAAATTGATATAACTAACAGGTAGGTGAAGTAGACTTCTCTCATTGGCATAATGATGAGAAAACCTGCACAAAATTGAAATATTTCTTCACAATCTTAAAAAAAGGCAACCTTAATTGTCGAGCTTAACTGATAAGGCAGGGCTTCGCGGACTCCCATTTGAGAACCACTGCCTTATTGCACCACGTACAAGTTGTTTCAACATACGTCGGCAAAACCTTTCCTATAAAATGGCACCCCGCATAGAAATAAGATCGGTACCGTATGAGTTACAAGATGCGAAAGCACCCAGGTGAGCTGGTTAGGAAACGTCATAAATTAAACCCTAAGACACGGAGAAATGAAAAAAAAAAGACGCGCAAGTCGTCTTGTTTGTTATTTTATCTATCAGTGTCTCAGACCGTGATTAGACTGTAATAAGACCATAATAAGGCTACGCATGTTTGTAACATACGCAGCCTTATTAAAAATGCGTCACGAATTTTGTTATTTTATTGATACTCTTGATGCTATCATTGTTGTCTTAACCTAGACTTGGCTCTTGGCAAACGTAAGAAATGCGGATAATTGTTCCTTGGTCAAAACTCTTCAATGTATTTCGATATGACGGGAACCTAAGAAACGGCGTCGCCGTATTAGTCGATGATAGAGAGTATATTTCGCCGATGATTGTGTATATTACCAGTTCTCTTAAAATAATATTGGTCTGTATTACCATTCAACATCAAAGGTTCATTCTGGGATGCTGTTATCGTCCAGGTTCGTGTACTGTTGACTTCGCCAGTGAACTACATGATGTGTTAAATACAAATGTAACGCGTTTTCCTAAGACCGCTTTTGTTACATTTTTGAAAAATCCCGTGCGTCTACATTCCCGCACAGCAGTCAGACAGCCAACGACCATGACCTACGGAGGCAGCTCAGCGAATTGGGATGCCGAAACATGTATGATTAGACCAAAAAGCGCAGTCTGAGTTGTGACATTAAGCAATGCAGGCGTGACGTTTTGCACTGCTTAATGTCACAACTCAGACTGCGTTTTTTGGTCTAAACATAAATTTCGCCATGGTCATTAATTCGCTGAGCTGCCTCGTTTTTTTTTTCTTTATTGGTCACAACGATGCAGCACAAAGTGCTATGTCAAGAGAACACACTTGCCCAGCACTTGTGGGCGTTCTAAAGTTCTTTCATATTCTTAATTTCGTCAAACAGGTGCGCCCAGTCAGGTGCAGTATCTGCACTCCTGCACATCACAGATTGAACCTCCATAACAACCTCAATGAAGTGTTTCTGCACAGATTTGATTTTGGGATCAGCATGTCGAAATTCCATACGAGTCTTCCAAACGCTAAACAAACCAAGCACCATGAACAGGTCATACGGAACCGTGTCACTCTTTTCGACTGGCAGGTATCGAATAGTTTAGTAGGTCAAATCCAAATCTTTCTTGAGTGTTCTTTGCAAGATGTCCCAGAAGAACACCGCGTCCCAACAATACAGGAAAACATGTTCGATGGTTTCAGGAGTCTTACATAGGAGACAGTTCACACCCCAAGGAACGAAGATTCCCTTTTCCTCTAGCCACGGTTTGACTGGTAGTGTGCCGCTGTGCAACGTAAAAAAAAGGACTTAACAGCAGGTGGGACGCACATCTTCTTCACCCGACAAAGCACATCTTGTCCGGGGCATTGGGTGTATAGCGAGCGATACAGTGGTGCTGGAAACAACATTTGAACCAGGTCGCGGCTTAGCCGCTTCTTTGTGACACTTCCCAGATACTCCATTGAAAAGCGTGCTTGCAAAAACACTGTTGCCTCTATCACTTCTTTCAAGTATCCGCGTTAGTGCTGGAGGCTCGGTACAATCACTGGTTACTAACAATTGATGTCAGGGCGTTCGCCAGTCTCATCTGGATTACAGTGCGCAAGAAAGGGTGATTCTGATCACGCAGAAAGAAGAAGCGTGAAACAATCTTTCTGACAAAAAGGTGCGTGAGGCCCAGACCTCCGTACTTTACTCTCCGAAAGAGGTTGTCCCTTTTCATCCTTTCCCAACTCGATTTCCAGATAAAAGTGGCGAATACCCTGTGAAATCTCTGTATGTTCATGCGTGCGCACGCAAGGACCTGCAACACATACCATAATTTAGCTGCCAGGAAAACATTGCACACTGTGGCTCGTGCGAATATAGAGATGTTTCGATTGGCCCAAGTGTTAGCCTTAGTTTTTAACTCTTTTGTTACTTCGGTCCAGTACGGTGTGCTATTCCGGTAGTACTGCAAAGGCACCCCGAGGTACGTACCTGGTGTAGGTTCCCAGTATATACCGGCAAAATACTGAGGTTTTAAAATCCAGCTACCATGCCACAGCCCACAACATTTCCCCAGTTAATTTGGGCTCCAGTGGCTTTACAAAATTCATTCGTTAACGCAACAGTCTTCATTACACTATTTTCATCACTACAGAAAACGGCGACGTCATCGGCATACGCCGAGACTTTAATTTCAACTTCGTTTAACCTTGGCCCTCTAATGTACTTGCTGGCCGCCACTCTTAAACAGAAAGGCTCTATATACAGTGAAAACAATAAGGGTGAGAGGGGACATCCCTGTCGCACTGATGATAGGACAGCTATGCTTTTGGAAACACGACTATTTAACACAAGCCTAGTGACACATCCCTTGTATGCCATGGCTACCCCTCTTGAGATAACATTTCCTACATTAACGTGCGTTAAAATACGCGCCAGTACGTTGTGTCGAACTCGATCGAAAGCTTTCTCGAAGTCGAGTTGAATCATGGCCACATGGCCTCCTCCCACGGTTTCCAAAACGCTTCTCGCGATATGAATGTTGGTTTGAATTGACCTTCCTTTTATTTCACATGTCTGGTGGTCTCCAACAAGGGTGCAAATTATACTTTGAAGTCTACGCGTGAGGATCTTTGTAAAAATTTTATAACCGTTATTGCACAATGTAATAGGTCTATACCCGGTATAGACCTATTATATCATCTACATATCTGCTAGATGATATTTTTGATATGATCTGATATGTAGATGATATTTTTGTCTGTACGTTTGAAGAAGGAAAGTCGGAGTATCTTGAGAAGCTTATTAGGTCAACGGCCCCGGAGTTACATTTCACACTAGAAAAACCAGAGGAGAACATGTTGCAGTTTTTGGACTTGCGCATTCAGGTGAAAAATGGTTTGTGTTGGGAATATGGTAAGAAGATGGCTAAACCGGTGCTTCCCAAACAAAGTTGTCACTCTAAAATTGTTAAGGCGGGAGTTGCGAAATCATTAATCGGTAATGCGCTAAAAAGATCATGTACCCATTTCATGAGTCAAGCTTTAAAAAGACAATGGGGAAGACTGGAGGACGCGGGATATGAGGAAACTTTTCTAAAACGACAACTTTCTATTCAAATCAAAGAAAAGCGGGATGAACCGAGTGTGAGGAACCGACGAGTTGCTATACCGTATTTTCACGATATTTCCCATAACATAAGAGCGTCGGCGAAAAAGTTTGGCGTAGAAACAGTGTTCACATCCGATTTTAAGTTATGCAAACTTACACCTTTTGAATCAAAACAGGAAGTTTGCCAGAAGGCACATCGCGAAAAATCGGTTTCGTGTGAGAACTCTGTGGTTTATGAGATTCCTTTGGAGTGTGGTTTTAAATACGTAGGTCAGACTTCGAGATGTGTAAACGATAGACTGACGGAACACAAACGGAATGTGAAAAACAACGCGTCCAATTCCGAGTTAGCAAGGCACCTTCTAGAGTGTAATAATTGTAAAGCCAACTGGTCTGAAACGGAAATAATTCACAAAGAACGTAATGATATGAAACGTGTAGTACAAGAAACAATTCGGATAAAAACGTCTGGCAACTGTATAAGTCAGGCGTCATTGCAGTTTGGGAACGAATGTAAACAATTTCTACGCTTGTAATGTTTTTTTTTTTTTTAGTTAGCAGTGTTTATATGTGTATTCTTGGATATGCTCGAGAAAGTCGCGGTGTTTAGCCTATTGTGGTTCGTTGTAGGAGGGCAATGTCGTTCTCAGTTTTGGAGATGGCCCCAGGTTCCGACTGTTAGCAGTGTCCAGTATTGTTTCTTTGGACTGATTGAGTTGCTAGAGGAAACGCATCTTTCAAGGTCAAACCCTTTCTTTGTGTTAAGTAGTGATTCACCGACGTTCGCCGGGTGGCGGTGGTTGTGCTAGATTGTGGCCCTTTGTGTGAGTGTTTCGGAGACGAGGTCAAGGGAGATAAGAGAAGGTGTACCGAAATGTCATTGTCCGCTTGTCAATTTGTTTCCTTTTTTTTTTTTTTTTTGTGAGACGGCGTTGGAATTGTGGTATAAAAGGCGTGTACGAAATAAACTTTGCAGCTGAGTTTGAGACGTTGCCTCCTCTTTTTCTACCTTCTGTTGTGTTCTCTTCTGCCCCAGTCTCAGGTTTACAATCATGTTCAACTTACACCAGCTCGCCTGCACTCTGACTATTTTTTCGCCAGCTATGCCGCCTTACTTGTGGTTATCGACACCACCCAGGCGCCGGAGTCGCACATCGCTTCACTGCGGGTCCTTTGTTTTGTGGGAGTCAGATGGCACACGAGGGGCCGCGTGGAGTCTGCCTTTTTTGGCTGTCACCACTTGCCACCTCTGTTGCACCATCTCCTGAAGTCCTGCCGTCTGTCCGTCAGTCGTCGCCTCCAAGGGTCGTTTAGCTGAGGCGCTTGTGGCTTCCATGTCGCCTTCGGTGTCCTTTGGGGTGTTCTTCGCTGGCCTCCGGGTTTCGACGAGAGCGCTCGTCCTCTCCCACGGTTACTTGAAGGGCTGGACGGCTTGCTGGCCCGCAGCTCACTAGTCCCGGGACGTTGGCGGTAGCCAGGGAGGATCCCGCCTCGGACGGGGCCTTGGGACCCTGCGTGGACGCGGCTTGCGCCGGGGACTGAGAGTTCTCCGTGTCCCCAGCTGCCGCCGCTTCGGCTTCCTCCTGGTCCATGAGGTGTTCCATGGTGTCGTCTTCAGCCGCGTTGGCCACGGCGGCATACGTCTTTCTGCAGTCTTCTTTTGTGTGCCCGTAGCGTCTACAGCTGTCGCATCGGGGCACACGACATTCCTTGCGAATGTGGCCGGTTCGTCGGCACCGGAGGCAAAGCGGGGCTCTACCGGGTGCCAAAACCAGCGCCATGCATCCGGGCAGTCGGAGCGTATGCGGCAGCCGCTCTAGGGTTACGCCCTCTTTCAGGATTAGCCTCGCCACCCTCGTGGTTGACTGAACTCCTTCGAGACCCTTGACGCGCCACGTCTCCCTGGCTATTTCCTCGACTTTGCCATAGGCTTCCAGCGCTGTCTTCACGGGTTCATCAGGCACGTGAAAGGGTATCCAATGGAGTTTCAACCTCACCTCGGTCTTGTCGGGGTCGATGATGAGGAGCATCGCCTTCCCTTGGCTTCGAAGGTCCCCGTGGCCACCAACTTTTGTTTGGCGGCCAAGGACTTGAGCGTAACCATCCACACGTGATTCATTTGCTAGGAACCACATGCGGCGATTTCTCCTAGTACCCTGGCTTTTTCCAGGCCAGCCTTGAAATCTTCGATTCTGTAGGGGCGTGCAGCGATGTCCGCATGAAGAAAAACCGAGTTTAAAGCGTAGACGCCTGTCGGTAACGTAGGCAAGATAATCTTATAGCCCTCGATGCTTCGGTCAGCAATAAAACCGCGGCTATCAGTAGCCGTTGATACCGCTCCGGCGGAGCTCATGTTGGTACGTCCGTTCGCTTCGGAAGCTAGTAGACCACGCTGAGCTGCCTCGTAAGTTGCGGTGATTGGCTCTCCGAGTGTTGTGCGGGAAAGTAGACGCACATGCTTTTTCTAGAGTGTACTATGTTTAGTTAAATTAGTTGAATTACCTATTTTCTCGGTCTTAGCGACCACTCGTTGTTGCACTTTTGTTTATACCGTTCCCCTAATCTGTGGTAGAAATTGACAAAACGTGATTCAGAACTACTGTAGAACAAATTTTTTACTATTAATGTGAATTTACGTACTTATGTAAATTTATGTACTTATGTATTTAAATAAGAAATAAGTTCACTTACTGATATGCATATAACCTTTAAAACTATTATTGTAAATCCCGATTCGCCGTGGTTCAATAGAGTACTCCTGAAACTTTTTAGCAAAAATAAGCGTAGCTTTAAAGAAGCGAAAAAATAATGTTTGTCTTATTCGCTGAAAGAAATATACTACTGATTCAGAGTGATAAAAAATTAACTTTTAACGCGAATCTGGAGTGTTTTAATCAATCGCTGCCATGCAAAAAAACAATCATCGACATTTTTGGAATGACAATTCCACCCGTAATAGCTGTCATCAATTATTTCACTTCAAACAGAAGATGATACACAAATTGCGGAATCTCTCTGTTTCACTTTGTAATGAAGTGTGTATTATTTGCTTTTCTAATCTATACAGTACCACCGTTCCAAGTTATTATGTGAACACTTTTTCATTAATGAACCATTTCGCTTACCCCAACGGTGTTTCAAAAGTTGTAAATAGTCTAAAACACTCTTCGGCCAGAAGTATAGACCAGATCAATTAAAATTTCCTTAATGCGACATTTAAATTGTCTCGTCTTCTAGTTGCGAGTATATTCCAACTCACTCGAAGCCGCAGTTCTACCCAATGAATGGAATATCATAAAATGCATTCATCTTTACAAAGCTGGTTGGTACTCCCCTAATAATTACAGGCCCATCTAATTAACTATAATTTCTTGTAAAGTCTTGGAACACAGCGTCTACACACAATTTGTTGCCTTCCTCGAATCAAATGAATTTGCCTATTGATCGGAACACGGATATAGAAATACTTTCTCTTGAGAAACACAAGTACTCAGCATCACTACGACCTTCGTGTTGCTCTTCATCAGGGGCCCCAGGAGGACTGCATTTTTCTTTGCTTTACGAATGCAGTCGTTAGGGTATCTCATAATATTATCCATAAGCTAAGTAAACTGAATATTGATCATAATGTGTTTATTTGGATTTTCACATATTTAACAGATCGCTTGATAGCTACAACATGTAATAGCATTAACTCTACTCTCACATGTTTCTGATGGCGTACCTCAAGGGTCCGTTTTAGGTAACTTGCTTTAAGAGCGCAGCTCTTAGACACCCGTTTCAGGCTTGAGCGTCGTCAGCGTCGCCGTCGGCGTAGGCGTAACCGCGCGTTGCATTATGGAATGTTTCCCATAATGACGTCACACGTGAAGTCACCGCGCGTTGCATTATGGGTAAATTTCCCTGCTAAATTTAGCGGAGAAAGTTCCCCGCTAAATTTAGCGGAGAAAGTTCCCCGCTAAATTTAGCGAAAAAAATTCCCCGCTAATTTTAACGGAAAAAAATATTCCCCGCTAAATTTAGCGGGAAAATTTCCAGTTTAGCTGAAAAAAATCCCCGCTTCATTTAGCGGAAAATTTCCCCGCTAAATATAGAGGGAAAATTTACCTGCTAAATATAGCGAAAAAGTTTCCCTACAAAATTTAGCGGAAAATTTCCCCCTAAATTTAGTGGGAAAATATACCCGCTAAATTTAGCGGAAAAAATGCCTGGCTAAATTTAGGGTACAAATTCCCGCTAAATTGTGCGGGAAAACCCCGCTAGGTTTAGAGGGAAATGTTTTCCGCTAAAGTTTAACTACTGTAAATGACTTATTTTTCGCGGGCTCAATATTTCGCCATTTAGGTCAAAGCTGAAGTTTTGGAAGAATTGGCGGGTTCTAATTCTCGCGACGCGGTGGTATCTCAACATAGATTCCAATGTGTTTACATTTTACCAGAATTGTTCGCGGGACCTATTTTTCGTGAATTGTAGGCGATTCGCGAAATTCGCGAAAATTAGGTTTTCGCGAAAATGAAGTCGTTTACAGTATTTTGTATTATATACTGTTATTAGGTTTGTTCGCCTCTCCTCTCCCTATAGAATGTCAACGGCCCTGGGGTAAAATAAATAAATAAATAAATAGTCACTGTTAAGGCAACTATTTAATATATTGAGTTACATAACCTTTATGATACCAAGTTTTCAATTCATTTTGCATAATTATTTTAGTTATCAAAAATAAAATTACATAGTACTGACAGGTTAAGATTGAAATGGAAGCTTCTCCCACCTCTTTCCACTTTAGCAGAAGGAACACTGGGGAGGAAGTCGCTCCATCTCCAGCGTTTGCTCTGCGAATGGGGCTTCCACTTCACTCGCAAAGCAAGACCGGACGAGTCCCATTTCACGACCCTCCTGGGCAGTGCAGGTGGCCATACAAAGCAGCAGAGGGAGATTAGCTTGATAATTATAATATGCAAAGGAGGTTGACAAGAATGACGAAAATAATCCTTGGGGAAGGGAAACAAGAGGGGGAAAAGACGAACTCAAATCTCCCAAAACAGCTAGGTGACTGGCGCGCGACTGAAAAATCCGCCTGGTCCGGGTATCGAACCCGTGACCTCTCCATTTTCAGTGGAGCGCACCAGTCACTTAGCTGTGTTTGGAGGTTTGTGTTTGTCCTTTGTCCCTTGTGTTCCCCTTTTCCAGGGATTATTTCCGTGATTCAAGATTAGCTGCTTTGTCCAACCCCTTTGATTTCTTCTTCTGATAAGCCTCCACACCTTCTTTTGTGTCTTCGTGTGGCTGTGAGTGAGTGTGAAGGCCGCTTCTAGCAAATTAGAGGGGTTATGCGAAACACGTGACCGCTCTCCGTAGGACAAAACGCTTGGAAGAAAAGTTTATCACGTGACTTGCTCTGGCGCGCTGATGGGCTCAGTGGGTTAATAGTCTTCGCCGTTTGTCAAGTTATGGTGAGTTGTTGGGGCGACGTAGATCCGGTTTTTAAAAAGCGCCCGTCAGTGTTCTCCTGCTTTTCGTCCGTTGCAGTCGCGGCCGTGGGTTTTCGTCGTGAACGGCCGGAATACAGCCATGCCAACTTTTCGGTTATGGCCGTTTATTTCTTCGTTGTGCATGGAATTATTGTGCTGTGTTTGTTGGACACGTTTCGACAAAGCGCTGCCCATCGGCGGCCGCGAGACTTCCGTTGAATGTGATCGACTGCCTTCAACCTCGACATTGTGTTTGCGAATCGCTCTGTGTTGCCCGAATCGAATTATGCATCTATCACGGATTACATGAGATAGCAGTTTTATTTGTAAATACTCTGCAACAATGCTTCTCAGAATAGTCCTGCTTCTGTCTCAATGGATCATTTTACTGTTTACAAACCTGAACTGCCGCTTACGTCCCAAGTAACTCCCGGTCGTTCCGTCTTTGCAAGCCTGTCGAGTTTTGCATACGTCACCAGTGCTAGAAAGCATAAATGCTGCACGAAAAGTAAAGTTGGCGATTCAACTGGGGCCTTCGGTTGTACAATTTAAAGGGGTCATGAAGCAATATCCGGTTGGAATGTTCATGACCTTACAGAGGCGTACTGGCCCTTGTCTGGCCCAAGTACACTCGCACGGACCGCCACTGATTCAGAAGCGTCTGGGTCGTAGGGGAATTGAGAAGATAAAAGGGAACTATTTCTTTCAGTCTTGCCTTCGCCAAGTTTGATGACGTGCGCGGGAACGTATACCATTGCCCTTTGGCAAGCTTATAACTTCACACACTTGCCCGCTCAATCATAAACATTGTTGCATGGTGGAGAGGCTTGGCATGAAGCAAGTGTTTTCGCCTATGCGAGCCGTAGCAATCGAGGTGTCCAACAAGATATCTTTAAACTAAACCCCTTCTAGCGTCGAAGCACGAGGGACGATGTACGAAAACTCCCATTTAACATCCAAGTGACACCATTTTAGACTCAATACCATAAGAGAAAGGTTGGCGTAAAGTGGCTTTGGGGTGCATCGTACCTTCTAGTCTAGGCTTTTGACGTCTGTAGAAAAATTAATAAAATAGGTTTAGGGGAGGAAAGCCTTACTAAAATTTTAGTGCATTTAGATTAGGCCTCTAAAGGTTTTGTAGCTTTAACAAGTCACGAAAACTTAACATATGGTCACAAATGCTCGCTTTTGAGGTGTGGAATCGGTTTGTCGCGAATTCGCGACAGAAGATGATAAAATCCACGCACGTTTTACTGGATTGAAAATAATAAATTGGTTCACACGCTTCAACCTTTTGGCAATCATTTTTCCGTAAACCCTTTTGATGAAGTGCTGCGGGGGTCTGTACCCTATTCTGTGAATGTGTTACACATTTTGAATTACATCTTCTAGCTGAATGAAATAAGAGTTACTGCGAAAGCGGGCTGGGGAAGGATCTTGGTGAAAAAACCCGAGACTAGAGACAGAATTGGGACAACACAACATCGTCTCAAAGCTTTTTCAGACAGTGCTGGGTTGTACCAATTTTTCGTAACTAGTCTCATTTTTTTTTTTAACATGCTGTTCTAGCTGCGGTACACCCTTTTGGAAGGGCGTACTGCTGCCATAACACCCTAATTACATTGTGTGATGCAGAATCACACCTTTCTTGAAAGGGTGTACTGCTTGCATTACACCCTTATAAAATGGTGTAGAGCAGAACCACACTTTTCTGTGAAGGGTATAAAGAATTACACCGGTTTTTGAGGGTGTGAGAAATAACACCTTTTTCTAATAAATAAAAAGCGCAACAATAGCGACGGGACACAGAAGAAGATACAGGCACAGCGCTGTGTCCTCTTCTGCGTCCGTCGTCTTGTTGCGCTTTTTAATCATTATGAATCACCAACTTGCCCAACTTTCTACCCTCGTCGCCTTTTTTCTAGGGCGTTTTTGTACACCAATAAGGGTGAGTTGTGACCCATGCCATTTACACCAATAAAGGTGTGAAAATGTTTAGTGTGTGCTACTCGAGCGGCTGCTGCTGGGGGAGCTGTTCGAGCAACTTCATGATGAACTGTCGTGAAGCAGCAGCAGCGGTAAAACAGGCAGTACCTCGCTAGCGGCCATTACGAATTCTGTGCGCGCCGTGGCTCGTTGGGCTGGCTTCCGGTCGAGATCCGCCGAAATCGGCGAGCCACTTTCTCGTATACGGATCGAAATCTGGAGTGGGAGCTGATCCAAAACGACGAGCAGAACGCGTCCGTCTCGATCGCGATTGCCCAGTGAAAAGAGCGTGCCCAGAACAGTCGATCCCAGCAAGCTTCAAAACGACCGGTGGAATTCGCCATTGGGTTTTCCCGGAGTTTCCCGAGCACATTGGAACACCCCCTGACACTTTTGGTGTATCCTGCACTTCTCGCTGGTCGGTAGCCTTCGACTCTGCTTTTTTAGTGCCGTTGCCCTCTTCTGCGCCCATTGGCTTCTCCTTCTGCCTCTCAGAGGTCTAAAACAGGCGAGCAAGTTCATCCGCTTTGAACCATTCTTTTCCCCTCGCGCAACTTCACGTACTTCGAGGCTTCTTCAGTTAACCCTGCCTGCAGCTGGTCGGAGACCAACAGCTCGAGGGGACATTTAAAGGTAACTCTGTAGACGCGTCGCAAACGTCTTCCAGGTCTCCCTTTGCGCTTGTATGCCGACAGGAATTGCCGGTGATACTCGGCCGCCGACATGTTCAGCTCGTGAAGAACAACTCCCGAGAGCGTGTCGTACTTCCCGAGTTGCGCTGACGTGAGTCGCGTCCAGAGGCACACAACGGGCTTGGCAATCAGCGGGAAAACGATCTGCCCTCAAAGCGCCTTGGGCACGTCGAATGCCCCTGCGAGGTGTCCACTGATCCCCACCATATGGGTACCTCGCCACCATATGGGTACCTCGCCATCGGTGTGGAATTTCAGAAAAACACCTGCTAGCAACTTGTATCAGTCCCTTTGGGCTGCTTCTTTGCTCTACATGTTAGGAGAGAACTAAATCATCTTGCGTGTAATGCGGAGAAAAACTGATTATAATCAGGAAAAAGCTTGCCGTTTTACAACTAACAACTTACAAGATTCTGGCTTTAGTAGCGCTTATAGGAAAAAAATACTACAGAATATTGTTTACATATATTTTTTTATATATAAACCAGTATGATACCTTTGCAACAAATAAAAAATGCAGCAAACAATTTTCTTTTCTTTACATTTCTGAATTTGCAAGATTTTGAAAATAATCTATCAATCAAATAACGGATTTTCTTTTCTACGTCTACCGTAATATCCCGAAAGATGGTCCCACTCCCGAAAAATAAAACCAACTCTAGTTCTTGTATGTCTGACTTTTTTTTAAACACCTAAGTATCTTACTTTTAATAAGTGCAGCCCCTGGCCAAAGGTAACATCGACGAAAATGGGGTTAGTTTCATAGGGCGGGAGCTAAGCGAACTTCGACTGACTGAGAAAGACTGTCATGCGTGCTTCATTGCCCCTTGCTTAGATAAAAATCTTGGCAACTCAACAATCCTAAAATAGCCTTTTGTTTCCAACTTTTTTGATTGATCATTGAGAGTTAGCTTGCTTTATATATATTCACTTGATTTTCTCTGAATTTTAGTTGGGCTATCTCTAGGGATATTGCGCTAATATTAAATTGTATTGCATAAAAGGTCATACAAGTGAAATCATGGTGATGTCAAAGCCACTTGCCATCACCCTATACTCTTTGACACAATTAAATTTTTAACCGCAAAACCTCGCCTGAATTGAGATGAAAACACCGACATAAATGTGAACTATATTTATCTGTTTTGTGATAATCGACGCTTGGTACCAAGCTCTAATGCGCCACCGATAGTCGCACGTTTTGGGTTTGTATCCTGACTGGCCAAAATGTGAAAACGTTTTCTGCTTGGCTTTGTTGCTTTGCATTACAGAATATTGAAAGTAAAGCGGCCATGTGTCGAAGTGACGTCGACGTTCATTAGAACTTTCATCACCCGCTGCATAGGAACAGCTGATAACACGCGGATTACATTTTAACGATCCTAATTTTGATAGTTTATTTTTTTTCTTGTTTGCATCGCAGGTGCCCTTCGAACACTTACTCGGCGGCAATGCACGTCTCTATCGAGAGGTGCTATTGATAACTTATTTCAATTGCAAAACTTGTTACTAGTATTCGAGCTATTTTTGTAAGACCTTTTTTAAAAGAAGCAAAGATATCGTTGACTCAATTAAAATAAACACCCACTAATCAAATAAATAATCCAAAGCTCTAATAAACTAACTGATCCTTTTCAGTGATTACTGGCTACGCAACATGTTCCGGCATTGCTGAAACTTGCGAAATTCAGATGCAATGGAAAGCCGGCCAAACGTTAAAATGGAGTCACCACCGAACCGTGATAATTTGAATTTCCAAAACATCAGTGTATCACAAAAAAAAAAACAGTCACTTCTTTTATCTTCCGCCGAAACATGCAGTATGCAGAATGTTTTAGCGATATTATACACGAATCGAGCTAGTGTGACCTACGTAAAGTTACTCCGTCCCCTGACGTCAAGGTGTCAAGTATGTCCGGGTTACATGACCAACGCACGTAGCGCAGTAAAGTGGCCTCACGTGACGTTATGTGAGCTGGCGTCACGCGAAGACGCAACGTGACGTGATGACACCACTTGGCACCCAACCAGGTTGAATTACGTCGTTGACATCGTGATGGTAGTGCTACCACGACTTCGCACATGTAACCCGACACTTGATCCAGCTGCTGGCCTTCACATGACCCCGCGAACCGGCGTGGCCTGGCGCGAGACGTGGTCACGTGACCCGTATCGTACGTCACGTTACCACGTGCCGCGCCAGGCCCCGCCGGTTCGCAGGGTGTCATTGTGAGAGGCCACGTAGCTGGACGTCAAGGTGTCAGGTTACTTACTGTGCGAAGTCGTGGTAGCACGTACCATCACGATGTCAACATACGTCACGTGGCCAAGTGTCCACGTGAATCAAAGTGGCCCCCTGAGTCCCATCGTGGCATCCCGCTAAAATTAGCCGTATATTATTTCTCCAAATTTCGGTGAACGTGAGAAAGTTAAACCAAGGCCGCGGTCACACAAAAGGTAATCTGCAGCCACGTTTTGCTTCATATAGACCAACACGCAGCCCTTACGTCACGCAGCTGCGGTGGCGCTGTCGACGGCACTGCGCATGCGCAGACGCTTCACTTCCCGCGAATTCGGTTTGTGCGAACGCGCAGTGCCCACACCTGGTGTGGGCAAACGCGGGCTTGTTTGTAAACAGCGTGTCGGTCTATATGCGTTGAAACATGTTTGAGACGTGGCCGTCGAGAACTTCTGTCATCATATCTACATCAAGTCTTTTGTAGGATGCATGAGCACTGCCACAACAACCCTCACCGTAGTAGATATACGGTGACGTGATGCATGAGCACTGGCGCCACAGAACTCCCCACAGCACACATACGGCGACGCGACGCTAATCGTAACTTGGCTCGCGTTAAAGCCATTCTGCATTAAACAATAACAAATCGTATGGTCCAGGAACATGTTCCCCGTTTCGGGCGTGTTCCCTTTGGTGAAGTGGTGGTGCACAAAAACATCGTGAAAACATACAAAACCTACTACAACGCGTCCTTCCATATAATGTCAGTGTTTCTTATTTTTCTTTGGACGTAAGCTTACTTTGCAAACAAGTTGCGAACACTTGGTATGTTGCGTCTTACTTTCATCATGGTGTTGAATGATGCTTTTCTTTTACGCAGTTCCCTGACATGATATATATTCGCTGACGGCTTAAGAAATGCAGGGCGCGACTCTTATTATATTCACGTTTATTGCTTCGTCATTGGTTCTTAGATGTTCTTATGGGTTAATGCTGCAATCTCATTGACTTATGAATCATTATCAGCTGGTCGGAATTCACCACGTCCTAAGTTTCCTGATCTGGCTCGGATTATGGTCACTGACAGTCTGGTGAGTCCTATAGACTATTAGCAAAGTCTATGCCTCTTGACGGGTAAACCGCTTCCCTGGGGTTCATTCTAAACCCAAAGCTCGGTGTCTTTTTCCAGCAAAGCTGTCTATGGTTAGGTCCAGAAAATTGTTTTGTGCGCGGGAGAGCGTGTAGATCGAGAATTCGCGGCGTCATAGTGTACCCACCAATCGTAGTGCCTCGTTCTCTTCTGACGTAGTCACTCGCCCTAGCGACGTTATCAGCAATTGCGTAGTTAGCTCTGATGCGCGTAGTTAGCTCGGATGCGCGTAGTTAGCTCTGAAGAAGAAGAACGTGCCCTCAAAAAACGACAACGAGAGCAAATGCGCGATTGGGCGCGAAAGCGACGAGAAGGTGCTGCCGCCGAAATCGCAGCGGCCGACAGGTCGGAACCATCAAGTAGCTACAGTCTGACCGACGAACAACAGTGTGCCCGTCTAGAGCGTCGGCGGCAGCAGAAGCGTAAGTGTGACCGACGTCGTCGAGCGAAAACACGGCCAGTGGTCCCTTTCTGTTGGAACGGTTTGCAACTGAGTGCTACGCGGACGTCAATGTCCCGACCACGCGTCAGCGGTCGTGTATAGATTTAAACTTTGGCAAGAACGTGTCTCAGCAGAGCAGTACGACCGATCGCGGTGTACCACACCGACCACAAAGCTAGTGTCACTGTGGTAACGAGTGAGAGAGAAAAAGACGATTACTACGAATGTACGTGTTTGTGTCTTTATTCAATCAATATGGCAATAACCATATAAACCAATATAGTTGTCAATATAATCATCCCAATACAGCTTCGCCGGTTATCCTTCTTCACAAAGTGGAAGGGCACTAAGCTGTTTTTTGAAACATTGGTTTCGTGTAATATGAACACCTTTCAACGTGTAAAAACTTAAGAATAAATCAAACATGGAAGTACCGAACACGGACAGCTCACCTTCCGACTTTCAACACAGGTATTTGAATTTCTGCAGGGAGTGGACTCCCAAGTTCGTAGCCGGGAAAGAGCAATGGGGAGAGGTTCAGAATGTCTAAAACCAGCTTTTGGAAAGAAATCGAAACTTAAAAGCAAATACTTTAAGGGGGAATACAGGCTACTCCCTATGAACACAGTATGTTCGGCGCGGGCAGAATATGAGATTTCATTCTCTTGTCCGTTTTTTTATTGTTCCCCTTCTCAGGGTCTATAAGATGTCGATTCATTACCAGCCCGCCTGCACTCTATTACTGTTTACAATATGTGTTCCTTGCATGGCTATGTATGTCGCAGCATCGTGGCTTCTCCATTTAGGGGCGAAGCTCCTTAGGGTCTAGCTTTGTCCGTCCGTCCGTCCATCCGTCCGGCGTCCGTGCTCACATAAAAAGAAAAAATGTTTGCGCGGTCGACAGGATTCGAACCTGTGCGGGGAGACCGCAATGGATTTCTAGTCCATCGCCTTAACCACTCGGCCGCGACTGCAGGGCGAGTAGGGGGCTCTGAGATGTGGTAGTAACTTAAGAGCTGTGGTTTCTGTCATGGATGAAACGTTGCATGTAGCCACTCAAAGTCTATACAGGAGAGGGCGCTGCGATCAAATGCGTATATAATCGCGTTAAACTTCGCAAGCATTGGCTCAACGTTTATAGACGAGAGGGCGCTGCGGTCAAATGCTCAAATGCGCATATAACCACGTTCCATATCACACATTCTCTTTCTGACATGGACCGTTGACTTAAGCGGTGGAGATGCGTTCCCACGGCTTCTAGCGGATCCAACCTGATCGGCTAGAAGAACCACTGGCTCTGCATTTCACTGACAATTAAAGCAGTAATAATGAAGTCGAAACGCAACCCGGAACTCAGCACTACCTATGAGCAATAAAAAAAATCAGCACCATCAGCACTACCTATCAACCATAAAATCAGTATCATCAGCACCACCAGAGCTTCGCCCCAATCAACATCATTCACCATGTGGAGATGCGTCATTTTTTTAATAGAGCAGTACCCAGATCCCTCTGTCAGGTTGCTTTCTTCGCTGACGTCCGTGTATTTGGTGTGAAAGCTGTTCCGTTGCGGCGTCCTTTTTTTCTTTTTTTTAGGGTAAAAGTAACATTAAAATTACCTTATATTGAATTACCAGGTAGATATACGCAGCGTGATCTAAACGTTCTGTTCAACCAACTTCGAACTGGACACGAAGTCTGTTACAACTTACTCTAAGAAATAAAGGCCCTACTCAAGTAGCACAACTCGCCGGTTTGGGAAGCAGGCGATACCGGTCTGCCCGTAAGATCCTACTGGGGCGACGCTGGAAACGCCTCATGTGGAGACAACAGGCCAGTGAGATTGCCAGTAACTAGCCAGTGACTGGAACTAACTGGGACGCCCGGCACTGGGCATCCCAGTGAGTTCCCGGGATGCTGCCAGCAGAAATCCCCAGCGTCGTACCAGTATTACGGTCAGATACCAGCAGAACCCAGTCTAGCGGCCTCAAGCCATACAGTTCCCGGTCTTGTTTTGCGCCAGCGAGTCCCCAGCCTGGTGCCACCAGAAATCCCCGGCGTGGTACCAGCAGTACCGCAAGATACCACCAAGACCCCACGCTCGCGGGCTAAAATCATACAGTTCTCTGTCTTATTTCACGGGCTAACATTTGGTTTTTGTGGACAGTTCACACCAGAATAGAAATGATGTGGTTCAAAACAATGTTAATTTTAACAAAAATGTGTGTAAACAATTAATTTGTACTCTGCATGGAAGTACATTTCTGGCTTAGGTATACACCTTTTTGGCAAAGCAGCTGCCACATCCATCTGTCACTTATACATGGGTAGTAAATTAAACATTCAAAATTGTTACCGTAATTGTTTATTCTCAGTTGCGGTGAAGCTCCAGCTGGGGTGTGATTAACCATGGGCCTGTCACCAGAGGAGTGCGCTGGATGAAAGACGCTGCATGTCACGGGCCTAGAAAATTTTCTTCACACTTCTCATGCCGCTTGCGATGCAAGTCGACCATGCACCCGGGAAGGCGAGTCCTTCATTACAGCACCTGTAAAGAGAATCAACACCACAGTAGAATGACAGGGTAAATCAATACCAGCTGCACGTGATAATCCAGAAATTCCAAACTGGGGTGAGGGGCATGAGACGAGCAGCCCATGTAAAAGAAAATACTTATTGTAGCTATTGCACTAATTCTTTTTATTTTATTTACAATCTGGAAACTATATCACAACAAAATACCTCGATTGCCGTAAGGGACACACCTGTAACAACAGACTGGATGACCAAGGGCGAAAATGGTCCAGTTATTTCATAATCAAGGTCAGCTATTTGTATGGAAAAGGCCCACTTCAGAGAAAGGCTTGTGGAAATCATCTATTTTAATTCAAAAGAGCTCGACGAGATACGGGCGAGCTTGGCGGAGTAGTCGGCATGAAGTTTAAAATTGTCGTTCGTCACGATAGGTGCGCAATCGCTGATATCCACATCCAGCATTTTTAGGTAAATGAATCGATTCATTAGTCTTACTGAGACATTGACAAATCATATTCTAGATATATACAGCTCACAGTGATGGATGCAGCATTTGAACCTTTTGTAGCAGATTCTGTAGCATTCAATATATTGGTATGGAGCAGCCGCTGACGCTTTATAGCCGATGGAAATGAAAACGAAAATTGCATATCTAAACGAGTTTGTCTGTGATAATGATTGCCAGTTCCTTTTTGATACTGGAGCATATTACTTCTCATATTTTGTGACAAAATAAATATGATGCAAAAGGAACAGATAGTTTTCTTTTTTATAAATAAGGCTCTGGTCAGAGCGGGGTACATTTAAAACGGGTACTAAAAATGGTTGAAAAATCAATCAAGGCCCAACCCTTCAGTTGCGATAAAGCCTTCTACACTAGGAAGTTTTTTGGCTTGTAAATATAACTTCTGCAAAATGCCAGCAAAACCAGCATATCCACTACACTAATAAAAACGCGTCCCCCAAGTTTTATTAACCTGCCAAACTCCAAACTCTAATATCATTAACTACAAAAACAACCACTGACAAATATTATGAAAGCCTACACTTGTGCTTTAAATGTTACACTGCTCTTAAGCAGCATTAGAACTAAAGTTCAATCAAAGTTCGTTGCTCGTTAATTCGACAGCTGCACAATAACTACGGTATTTATTCAAAAGTAGACAGCCTTGTTTTTTTCCTTATTATTATTATTATTTTTCTTATCTGTTTTCTTTTTTTGCCGTTTTCTTTTTTTATTATTATTAGGGGTTAATCTACAATGAAGACAAAGAAGGTCGATCTGTAATAATCCTGAAAATGAATTCCGTGCCTATAGGCTTCTTGCACTTGACGTCATTTCCGATGCCCTCCAGAGAAGAGGGGAAGAAGGAGCTCCCTCTTTTCAGGACCCTCCTTTGTGCCTCTCGGATTTGCACAGACGTCGCTATTCTCCTCCCAGAAGATCATAGAAGATTCACCTGTCACTCAAAATTCTTACAAAAGCAGCTTCCCTTTCCTCCTTTTACATGGTGTTCAAAAATATGCGATGTGACGTCAGTGCAAGGAGCCTATTGCGCTAACCCTCCAACAGGTCAGCCGCTGCTCCTAGCACTCCGGTGAAAAGCGGTGAAGCCCGACGCATGCTCGCTCATGTGTGGTGAGATGTAGTAAAGGTTGACGGGAGCGGCGCAAGTGCCACGGTGCTCTGCAGTCACGGCACGAAGGCATGTGGCAGACATGATTATCGTGTGATTTCACCAGGGGCACAAGATCCTGGTACTGTCTTATCACAGTGTACCACCATCCTACTATTTTGCAAAGTTTTCTCGAGACTTTTAGTTCCTGACCTAGCAGGCATCGTCTGGTAATTTAGACGATGTCGACGATCAACTGGACAACGCATCAACCGGCCAGAGTGATTGACGAACAATCCCTATATATCTGTTCACCTGAAGTCGACGCTACAGCCGACTCTACGAGCCAATGGGACCAATCAAACAGCATAAAAGCGTGACATTATGGCATTCATCTCCCTGTACGTGTTTTTTTATCGGCTTAACCAATCGGGTGCAATAAATTCCCCATGACTAGCGCTTTTAGCATGTGTGTTCGAGGTTGTATGCGTTCGAGCTTTCGACTGTGCTCAGACCTAAGATGAAACGAATTATATGGCGAGTAGAGACACCGTGAAATATATTCGTACCATTTTTTCCCCTTCTTCTTTATTATTTTATTTTTATTTATTTTTATTGAATAATTATTTTTATATTTTGCTTTAAGCCAATCCTGGCGCAGTTATGGCGCAATTTTGAGCGAAAATGACGCTTTGGCACGAGACGTAGCAGACTTTCGTTCATGGCGCAATTTGGCGCAAATGGCGCAGCACCTCAATCACTAAGCTCATTGTTGTACACATACTAATGGTATTGGGTAGTCACAGGTAAACATATTATGTGTTGCAGAGTATGGCAACTTGACTAAAATTTATCTGTAGAATTCATGAAAAACAAAATAGCGACTTACATAAAAACTTGGAAATATTAACAACATCCCCCATCAAACTCACATTGAGGGTTTACCATCGGCATCCCCCCTAGCCTTTGAAAATGCCCGAAAGCCTCACTTACCTTAAGCATACGACATCACTTGGCAAGAAACATTCCCGCGTGATCATGATTAAGATGTCTACAGGTGCAAACAGCTCAGGCAAATTGATTGAAAGATACCAAATCAGTTGTGAGGCAGTGCAAAGAGGTTGGTAGATGCAGGTAAATTTGTATGGGACATCTATTTTCTAAGTAATATCGTAAATCTGGACAATTTTCTTCGCAGACCCATCACATATTGAGACAAGGTTCTGAATACAGTGGAAAACAGGAAGGAGGAGAGCGTTACAGATTTACTCTTGCAGAAGCTATGTGGCAACTGACTTCCTCCTCTTAGAATTTATTAGAGTGGATATGGGTATAATAATGTCTAGCCCGACAATACTGGCAGGAACACATGTCTCAAAACCTGCCAGAAATTGGGAGAGAAAGTTTGAATATTAATTTCCGTATGACGATGAGCAGCTGCTTATACTGGGAATTGATATGAGCAATATCGGCCATCCCTCTGCCTGAAATATCTATGCGTCAGCAACCCCCTATCAGGAAAAGTTTTAGCTGAGCGCTTTTTACGGCCCGCTCCGCTCAGCCACTGATCGAGAAAGCCACCAGGCATGCCCATAACGCTCAGCCAGCAGTGGCCATCAGGGTGCAGGAATTGTCTGCCCCACCGGTATCGGCGCTCTGAATGGTCGTTGCTGACTGAACGTTTTGCGCATGCAGGTGCTTTCCAGCTGAGCGGAGCGGGCCGTAAAAATGCTCAGCTAAAACTATCTAATGTCTATGTCGCAGCCACAACTGCAAAACCTGCAGTCTCTTCTTCCTCGCTTGCACAATACACCAAAATTACACTGCATACTGCTGTAGAAACTTGCTGGTATGTTTTACAGCTCACTCTCTCCAGACAGCTAGGACTATCGGTAAGCGAAGAAAAACGTGTGAACACATAATATGCACGCCAAAACAAAACATCAATGGGACTACACAAGACAGCATTAAAGTTACCGATTCGGCGTGTTCTATACCGCACAGCCTCTGTGTGTACACAAGTCAACTAGCTCTACACATACCGCTCAGCACACCACACCTAGGCTGAATCAGATAAGTGTCACACTTGCAGAGCTTGAAGTACAGTCGTGATCTATATGAGGGTGAACAAGCGATCGTCGACTGCTCAGTACTGGGAGCATCATGCAGCAGCTGACTGGCTCTCCTTTTCAAACTGTCCTGTGAACCAAGCGTGGTAGGTCCTCTGATAGGGAGAGAACGTCACCACGGACAGCACTGGGCAGTTGATAATCACCTGTTTACCTTCATATGGATCAAGTCTTTACCTGGCCAAAGTAGGCAGGTGTGTGCAGCAGAAACGGCTGTACTGAAATCTCAAGAGGATGAAAGATCAGAACAGGCTTGGTAAGGTTTCACATTGCAAGTATGCCCATGCAAATTTCACTTTCTAAAACATAAAAATGCATTTCAAATTGTAACCCAGGACAAGCTACTATTACACAGCTGTATATATAAGGCAGCTTACCATCAACAACCTTTGCAAACTGCCATAGACCTGATCCTCGGCTCAGCTGGTGATGCAGGAACGAATCGGCCTAGTCGATGCTAGCTTCTGTTCGGCGAGGGCTGCACTGAGTATAAAGGTGGAAAACGTGCTGTAGATTATGTGAAACAAACAAACAAAAGCAATCCTAGCATGCACAATTCGCTAGAGGCACTGACAAATAAAATCAGAGGTTGGGTCAATTATGTTAACGCAATATACTTCGGACGCGTACCATGACTGCTGGTAAGATATTTGCTGCCTTCAATCTAGATAAGCTTGTAAATTTACAAGCCAAATAACAAATAACTTAAAAGTTGAAATATATTTCGATGGAACTACAAAAACCAAAGACTAGGTCTGCAAATATGGTGCTATCTAGTACACCAGAGATGAGTAGAATCGGATTACAGCGTCACCTTTACAAAGACTGAAGCAAAACAAGTGTAGAGACTGCCGTGCCACTACAACAGAAACGATGGTACTGTGATCTCGTGGAGATCAGAGTTCGGAACAGGTGTGACAGCGTTTGGCACGACAAATATGCCAATGTCATTATTCATTTTTGCAGCATTAAAATGACTCTGAAAGTGCGACCAGCTACAGGGTGTATTCACGCAGTCTGCGATGAATTGTAGGTACAGCTCTTGGTTGTGTCCATGTGCGATATATGACCGAATACCATAGAGACCAATACTGCAAACTTCTCCGAAAACCAATGGGCGCGGTGGCAAACGGCGAGAGTGGCGCTGTTCACCACTCTCAGCCGTTCGTTCGTGTTTGTGTGTTGCTACTAGCAAGCGCACCAATGGGAAGGCTTCAGCCATTGTTGGGAACACTAAATAAACAAATACAAAATACAAATACAACACACACAGCAATACTGGATGCAAGTAATGACGCATTTCTGTTGTAAACTCTGCATTCCGCTTACGAATGAAATGCGCAATTCCCCTACAGGCTTTCATTCCACGCGAGTGGCATCGGAATTGCTAAAGGCCAGCCCATAAACACAGTCTGTGTTAAAAACAATCCTAGCAGCAATAAGTTGCTATTATATTGCTCAATATATAGAGCACCTTACCATGAACAGCCTTGGCAGTCTTCCATGAAGCCTGGACTTCAGCAGAGGAGACTGTCATCCTGTGTCGTCTCAGGACGCTCATATCAGGATGGCGAAAGTGAATGCCAACTTCGACTTGGCAAGGGCTGCAGCTAAGTATAAAGATGAAAACACAGAGTAGAATATACAATAAAAAATATCATGGACCAACTTGAAAAAAGTGCACAAAAAGACAAGGACAAAAGAACAGGAACACGTAGGACGCAGACTGGTGCACACTCGCAACTCGATCTATTGAACACAAAAGAAAAGAAGAAAGAGGATCAGAGAAATCAGAAAGGCTGTGCTCGGAGAACGTGAGCTTCAGGAACCGGGGCGTGAGGCAAAGATGTCAGGTAGATTGTTTTACAGACACTCTGGAATTAACAACAGCCTTTCCATGTAGTAAGGTGGTGAGTTCATTCTGATTGAACATCTTGAAAAATAGCACACAAAAAACAAGGAATAAAGGAGAGGAATACATACACTACATACGAGTGCAGACTCCCAACTCACGTAAATTAGAGAAGAAAAAATAAAGAATGCGGAAGGAGCTTCAGCAAAAGTTCAAACAGGTCCAAGTGGAAGGTGCTGATTCACCCATATGCATGGCAGTAAAAACCATTTCCTTGGCAGCTCAGGTAACAGACGGATGTGCGGACACATTGGTCACCCATACTACGAATAATAAGGCCCTAAAATAATCCCCTGGTGTGTTTTTCATAGCATCCACTACTTATTCACGTTTTTTTCTAAGGATGACATACACGAGCAGTGTAAACAGTGCATAGGTAGGTGACAATCCATCGTAGATTTTAGAGAGATATTGAGCTGTCTTTATGTATTAGCCATCCATCTGTAACCTTAACTGACAAGGAAATTATGTTTTTAAAATCTGCTCTTGCCAACGGGTGAATCAGCGCGTTCCACTTGGGCCTGTGCTCGAGCTCCTTCCGCATTCTTTATTTCTTCCTTCTCAGATTTATGCGAGATGAAAGTCTGCGCTTGCATGTGGTCTACGTGTTACTCTCCTTGTCTCCTTGACTTTTTGTGAACTATTTTTCAAGGTGTTCAATTAGTACCAGCTCACCACCTTACTACAATCATGCAACAACTAAAAGCAATTACAACCTACACCATTCGCTAAAGGCAGTACCAAACGAAAAAACAAGAATTGGGTGAGGTATGTCTAACACTATATACTTACACTGAACAAAATGTACCTCCCATAAACTGGCGAGACACTACCTTAATTCAGGACATGCTTGTAACTTTCCCCAGAAGCTTGTAATTAATACTTCGCATAGCCTCTAAAAATCTAGTAGGAAGAGAATAAATGCTTCACCACTTGAAGCAGCCTGAGTGTTTCTGGAGGTGTGAAATTCGTTGCACGTGCGTTGGATCATTACGAAACACGTGTACAGCAAATGGTCTTTTAGAGCTCGACATCTCGCGAGGAATTACTTAAAGTGCCGGCGTCAAAACTTATTTCGCGGGCACAAATTTTTCCGATCGGAAGTGATATGCTATGCATTAATCACCATGGGGTGAATTCATCGCGGCACCAACTTTCGGCAATTCTTTTCTAATTACGAATCGCGAAAATGAAGTCGTTTGCAGACGACTGGGCGGTGGAAGCTACGGGATTGCTGGATCAATCAATCGCTGCCTTTCGCCTGGCCCATCTCTCCGGACGCAAGTACGCACGCAGAATCCTCCCGTAGTGTCAAACCTAGAGCTTCGGCGATGGAGGGGCACCGTGCTCTTCCAGACATTCTAGTTTACCAGTAAACAATACGGTGGAAGGAGGCAATCAAACCCCCCCTCCTCCCCGTTTCCGCCCTTGCCACCCCCCCCCCCCCTCATCTCCCAAAGAGTTCCGCCGCTACTGATGGACCTTGGAGCGAGTACGCAGCCTAAGCGCTCCTTTGTGAACGATAATCAGCGCGAGGATTTTTGTGTTCACCTAGTTTTGACTTCCGCTTCATCTTCTTTACAGTGTTGTAAATATTTTGATGCTATCATCATTCTTCTCTTCTTCATCTTTCTTTTCTTCTATTGATACTTTATAATAAAAAGGACAGTCTATCAGAACGCTCCGACCAGACTGGTCTCTCGCTGAACAGAGTCCCCGTAGCCCGGGCACAACATACTTTTCTGGCGACGAGGATGGGATGTGCCAAGTGCGGACACGGGTTGGAACGCTACCAGAGTTACGACACGTGCCCAGCAGTGTCTGCAGAATCACGCTCAAGAGCTATTCACGACGGCCGCGGCGCAAGAAAGTCGAACAGATTCTGTCGGAGGACGATGACGACGATGTCGAAGACCTAAGGCTCGTGAATCACATTTCGGGAATGTGCGAATCAGGAATCTTCATTACGGTAAAGTCTCCAGGACGTCAGTACCGTCCTGCTTGATACTGGATTGTCTGTTTTCAGAATGGACAATTTATCATTTACAAAGAAGTTCGCAAGTGACGCCAAAATCAAAGTTGTGCCACCCCCTGTCACGTTGCTGAATTTTTCCCGTGACTCCATAAACGTGCTGGGAGCCTTCACGGCTACTGTTACGTTGAAGACGAGACCTGCAGAAGTGCTGTTTTATATAGCGGATAACGGCACGTCGCTACTTGGAATTGACGCTGTGTTAGCATTGGACATTCAAATGGGTGGAGCAACCAGGACATGGTTCTATACCGACGCTGACGATCCTGAAGAAGCGTCACGACTGCCAGCCCCCTCTGGTATCTGAGCAGACTACCGACAACATGGAAGGGCGGCAATCAACACATTCCACACCTAAAACTGACGTAACCTGCCAGCCTGACGACATATCTGCGGCGCTGGACAAAGAGGGGGCGGCGTGTGCCATGCCACAAAAACAAGCAGCAGTAATTCCACCTATCGCATCCGCACCGGCAATGCAAAGTCCGACTCTTCCAGCATGTCTCGCACGTTTTAATCACCTCTTCTCCCCTAGCCTTGGTCGAATGAAAGGAATTCAATGCAAGGTAAAGATTCGAGCATTAGTTCCACCTGTTCAACATCGCATCAGGCGAATCCCTCAAGCTGCTCGGCAAGCCGTCTCGGAAGAAGTCAAGCGCGTAGAACAAGAAGCCGTGATTGAGCGCATTAATGCCTCATAATGGGTCTCGCCCATTGTGATAGTGCAGAAGACAGACGGCCCCATTCGGATGTGCGTTGATCTTCGTAGCGTAAACAAAGCGGTTGTAATTGATAGTTAACCCCTTCCTCACATCGAAGAGCTGTTGAATGCTCTACACGGTGCCAGTCACTTCTCAAAATTAGACCTCGCGGCTGCTTACCATCAAGTGCCATTGCATCCAGACAGCCGCTACATAACAGCATTCATTATACAGAAGGGCTGTTCCGTTAGCAAAAGAGTGAGTTTCGAACAAGCTTATGCACCTGCAACGTTCCAGCGGATGATGCCCAAAATTCTGCGTGGGTGTCAAGGTGCACTATTCTACCATGACGACGTTGCCGTCTTTGGCAAAACTCAATAAGAACATCTGGAACGTCTGCGAGAGGTCTTTCAACACATATCTGACGCAGGGCTCAAGCTTAAGAACAAGTGTGTCTTCGGCGTCACATAACTCTCTTTTCTGGTACATAAAGTCAGCGGCGCCGGTATTGCTCCTTTGCAACAAAAAGTGGATGTTCTTCGAGCTACTCCCATTCCAACAAACCTGAAGCAGCTAAGATCCTTCCTGGGAATGGTCGAGTATTATGCACGATTCGTTCCGCACCTTGCGTCTGAGGTAGAACCTTTACGTAGGTAACTCCGGAAGGGCACGCCGTTTATTTGGGACCAAGCCGCGGACAAGAGCTTCGCTCGAGTGAAGAAGTTACTTTCGTCTTAAAAACTCTCAGGATGTTCAATCCAGACCTACCCATAATTGTGACTACCGATGCTTCGGCATACCGGCTTGGAGCAGTGCTTCAGCAACTCCACGGCACAGAAGTCCAGATGGTCGCCTTCGCGTCACATACGCTGATTCCGGCGGAGCGCAAGTACTCGGCGGGGGAAAGAGAAGCCCTTGCATGTTTATGGGCGTGTGAAAGATGGCACACGTACCTGTGGGGTGGTCTCTTCAAGTTGCGGACAGACCATCAGGCACTCACTGCACTGTAAAACACCCGAGGATGTGGACTTTGCCCACTCAGAATTACTCGGTGGTCGACGCGTCTCCTGAAGTACAACTTCCAAGTCGAGTACCAGCGGGGCAGCGAAAATCAGGTTGCAGACGCGCTTCCCAAGTTTTCGGTACCAGATAACGAAGGCGGAACACAATTTGACGAAGAGATTGTGTCATTTGTCTCCCTGGACACTGAGTGCGTAACAAAAGCGCAGTTACAAGAGAAAAATGCGGCGGACCCGCTCCTTTCTGCAGTAATGAGCTACGTCATCACTGAGTGGCCAACCTGGAGGGCGTTGTCGGCAGACGAGGTCATTCTCCATGATCAGAAAGACGCACTTCCAGTGGATGACGGCCTCTTGTTAAAAGATGAGCAGTTTGTCATCCCAACAAGCATGCGAGCGACGCTGATCGCAGGGCACACGAAGGTCATGCTGGCATTGCCAGGACAACTTGCCTTCGCGAACTTTACTGGTGGCCCTGCATGAACGCGGAGGTGAAGCAGGCCTGTTCACGCCTGCAACATCTGCAAGACAGCCGACATGTCCGCGAAGACGGCAACCACGCCTCTTCAACCGGTACATCTGCCGGATCGTTCGTGGTCAAAGGTCGGCATCGAAATAGTGGACCCTGTTGAGTGAGCGCCGCCGGTATACCGCTACGTAATCACGTTGGTGGATTACTTCTCTAAATGGCCGGAAGTTCAGTTCTACTCTAACGTCACCACAAAATTAGTGACTAATTTTCTGCATCTTGTGTTTACGTGTGAGGGCTACCCCGACAGTCTCGTCTGCGACAATGGGCCCCAGTTCGTTTCTGAGGAATTTAAAACTTTCCTGGGCTCATCGGGGAATCAAACAGAAGCTTGTCCCCAACTACCATCCACAAGCCAACGGGCAGGTGGAAAAATTCAACCGAACCCTCAAGTCTTACATATAGTGTGCTGCACTCGAGAACCGCGCACTGCACGCCGCAGTCCTGGACACGGTGTAGGAAGGCTCTTTAGGTGTAGAGACTCCGCTCTCCGCCGCGACCAGATAATGACACCCCGCGCGCTTGGCTTCATGGAGCCACCCCCAGATGGCGCCGTAAGTTTCAGGCCATCCGGCAGCGCACCGGGCCGCCTGTGCTAGCTGCCTGCTCGGCGTGCAGCTTGCTTTCCGGTGGCTACGGGTTCGCGTACGATGTGGTATGTAGGTGGGGCCATTCAACTATCATCTCTCTCAGCACACTGAAGTTTTCATAACCCGAAAAATGGCAGACGGACAAACAAGAGTAACTCCCTAATACCAGCCGACGCGGCGGTCTACGAGTGAAAAAGAAATATCCCTCTCCTGTAGATAATTTCTAGCCTAGCTTACATTCCGTCGTTTGTTTCCTCAGTAGCGCAATACTAACGTCGGTAAGCGTTTGTAAAATGAATAAACTCTGATTGTACCGCAGGTAAACGATAACTTGAGTGCGACCGAAAGAAAAAAAGAATGCACAAAAATAAAGAATGATTAACACAAACCTTGTTAACGGATAATACGGAACTGAATTGTTTTAAACACCGTTCACATGACTTTTCTAAAAAAAAAATACATTGGGTTCGCAAATTCCCGTTGATTCGACTGGACTATTAAAAAAATTTTTTTCAACATGTGGGGCAGCTAACGTGATTATTCTTTTACATTTTAAGGCAGCCTTTGAGTCCTGCTAAATTGAACTGCTGGTCGAATTGGCACGAAGTTACACATTTTGCACGCAGAGGTTAATGAAAGCAGCATTCTTTGAAAGGTTCACTTTGTTATTACACTTACATTTGCATGTAGCAGATTGCAGCAAAAGTTTATAGTAACCACACTCGTCAAGGAAAGCAAACCGGTTTTATTAATGGCACTTCTGATATAAGTATAATAATAATATCAAACAGGATAGCTGGGCGAGTTGGTATGTATTCATAATGGAACAGCGCGAATTTTACAAGGACAGAGGAAGGAACTGGACAGGACGAGCGCTGACTAACAACTGAAAGGTTTATTATCAGGAAACCACGAAGAAAACATACAACAACACGACTCTCTAATCAATTCAATAGAATTGTGTAACAGATAGCACCCAATTTTGTGAGGCGCATGCGCATTTCCATCGTGATTAGAGAGTCGTGTTGTTGTATGTTTTCTTCGTGGTTTCCTGATAATAAACCTTTCAGTTGTTAGTCAGCGCTCGTCCTGTCCAGTTCCTTCCTCTGTCCTTGTAAAATTCGCGCTGTTCTATTATGAATAATAATATCATCACAAACTTAAAAAAAATTAAAAAATCGCTGTAAAAAAACGCTGTAAAAGAACGCTGTTAAAACATTGTTTAATGTATGACACACTCTATAGCTGCTTTTGGAGTTCTTTTCCACATTACGAGTCGCACAGTCGGGACTCTTTCTTCTTTTCTCGAGACTGCTTCTTTGCATCTCGGTTTTTTCCTTTGCAGTACTGTCGCATTCTCATGCGATCCGAACCCTTCTGCACGTTCGACCGAAACCGGAGAAGCGTCTGCCTTCCACGGAGGCGTCTGCATTCCACGAGAACGCCAGACAGAATCCGACCCTGAACAGATGGGCAGTCTGTTGTGTCTGCGTCTACCGCATGCAAGACAATCCCCTACGAGGCGCCTTCAATTCGGAGGGAACAGCGACCGAGCATGTGACTGATGCATTCGGCAGACGTCTTTATCCTGATCGTCTCTTTTACTAATATTTTCATGTCGTTGTTTTCCCTTTCTAAAATGTTTACGTTTCCCCAGGCTGGAGAGCAGTCGGCGCATTCATTCAAATGTTTGGCTATTTCCGAATTCGGATCTTTGGTTTTTACATTTCTTTTATGCTCGGTTCACCATTGCAAAAAAAAAAAAAGTTGGAAACAATTAGAGGCGGCGTAAGCAATGGGTGACTTAGCCCACGTTCCGGCGGAGGGCCGGCGACCGGACGGCCTGAGCGTTTTGGCGCCCTCTAGGGGCAGGCGGAGAAAACATAGGAAAGGAGGGGACGTGATGTGTTCGCCGTTCCGACGGGGCGAGGAGAGGAGTCTCCACACCTAAAGAGCCTTCCTACACCGTGGTGCTGGACAACCTTTTCGTCTACCGCTCCATACCGCAAGCCACCACCGGGTTCTCTCCTGCTCTTCTGCACCACGGTCGCAAGCCGAGACGCAGGCGGCACATTTTGGGTCATTTTCCTTTACAGAGTTCCTCCAGAACCCATTTGAGGAGATACAGCGACTGCGTGAGCCTGTACAGCAGAGACAAGATCACTTCAGGAGATATACCGACGGAAGACGGGCAGCTAGGACACCGCGGTTCAGAGTGGGGGCCTCGTTAGAGTGAAAAAGCCTGGAACACCACGCAAGGGAAGCCCAGCTTTCAGTCCTCCGTCGCGCGTAACCCAGCGGGTCGGAAGGTCTGACCTACCGACTTGAGGACGGCAAGGTATGGAATGCCTCCAGGCTATCAACCGTTCTAGAGCCGGAGGTGACTGTGCCTAAAAGTCTCCTCCAAAACAAAACCAATGACAAAGAAAGGGCCATGTGCAGTCATCATGACTGTCAGCCAACAGATGTCACTCCGACACCTCGGTTGAGACGTAGCTCAGCGGAACCAAATACAACAGCAGCACCGCCCCAAGCAGCAGGACTGCGACGGTCTCAGCGCAACCGGCGATCACCTCAGCGCTTCAGTAGAACTTTTGTATATATAACGGAACTATCATAGTTTATCTCATGAATCTTGTATATGTGACTACCGTGAAAATGACTACATGTAGTAGGTGTTAACGTCTATAGTCCTGGCCAGGAATAACTAAACCTGCACAATTGGAATGAATATGCTGTACGAAAGTCCGAAAATGGGTCGTGTTACCATGAGCGATGATTTCGAAATTGGTCTTTCTTTCCACGGAACGAACTTAGCATTTTACATCGGAAAAAGTGTCAGTTGTATTTATGTGTAATTGTTGTTGTTCACATGCGTTTTGTACTGTATAGTTATCCGATTTAGTTTGTAATTTCTTTAAAAGGTTCTTCTCTATTTCCTTCTTGCTATTAACTACATTCAATGTTTCATTCTTATTTTTCAAAATCAAGGGAGGGGGAGAAATGTTGCATTCACCTAGTTTCGGCTTCTACTTCATCTTCTTCACAGTGTTGTAAAAAGTTTGATGCGAATCATTATTTTTCTCTTTATCTTTCTTTTATTCTATTGGCTTTATATAATAAAAAATGAAAGTATATCAGAACGCTCGGACGAGACTGGTCTCTTGCTGAACAGTGTCCCCGATAGCCCGGGACTACAGCAAGGATGGAGTGCTCTGCATCGGGGAAAAAGAAGAAAAACAACCTCGAATAACACCATTCGCACACAATTAGTAATACTGGTAGAAGCAAGCGATCTACAGACAATAACAAGCATTTTAACGCAGGAAAGAATAATCCAGCCTTATAACAAACAAACAAGCGAACTTGCTTCGTAATGACCGTGCCATGATCTTGGCTGTTGAGCAGATTTGACGTATAGTTCCACGTCTTACAGTTGCTTCCGTCCTTTTCGGACACATTTGAAACTACGGCAAACTCCACGCATCACGACTAATCGGGAAATTACCTCAAGACACAGATACACAAACACCCACGACCAATGCGAAAAACGTGCTAAACATAGGCTGTAGATTCGATTGGATTGTATTCGTTGGCTATTATGAATGTCTAGCGACTTTACGGAAGCTATGTTCGTTTATCTTCAACACGCTTGCAATAAAACGATCAGCCAAACCGCATTCAAACTATTAGGAGACACAGTAATAATAAATTATTGATCATGTCAACATTGCCAGAGATATTATAAACACGTCCTGAACACGTAGCAAAATATTAAACACGAAACGAACCGTACAATGCGTCCAAACGAATTCAGCAGACATGTAAACTACTAAAAAGAGGCCTAAACTGGTTGGGCGGCTGCGGTCTCTTCTTTTTAACGCGCTGTGCTGCTGATCTTTGCTCGTTGGTGCGAATCCCAGTAGAGCAACTCTTTTATTATGTTTTTTTTTTATATTTTTATTATAAGACATAATTTCAATGTTTTTGCACTCGTCGGCACCATACTTTAGGACAAAAATCGCGCAAAAGGTGAAAATAAAAAGTGCGAGCCCAAGTTTGAATTGATGCAATGCACAAACCGTGGCCCTCTTGTTTTGCCGGGTTAATTCACTCCCTCCGTGCTAATAGGTGGGTCAGTGTAGTAGGCAAACAGCGCAAGCCCGTTCAAAAAAGAAAGGAAGGTAATAATAATGGGCAGATTGAGAACTAAATGGGAAAATGTGTAAGTGGTAAAGCTGCCACAGTGATGCAGCCGAAGTTTGTTGGAAAGCGGTCATCTTCACTCCCTATTGAAACAAAAATAGCGGTAATTTAAATTCTATTCTGGTAGATCTGTGCTATCCCCCGCGTGGCTGGTATTACTCGTCGAGGTTGATCTCCGCAGTTTTTCTTTTTTGGTTAGGCCTAAACACGTTTTTATTCCTGAGATTCAGAAGTACAGTGCGGATAATCCAACTAGCTTTCAGAAACGGCCTCGTTCGGCGTGGCAACATTTATTTTTCGTAGCGTCAATTGGGTCACATTCGCAAACCGGAGTGTGAACATCTACAACGCATTGCTGTTTCTTGCTGTTTTGCGTTAAGAAAAGTTTTTATATTCGCGTTCCTCTGGTGCGGTATGTCGTATAACATAAGCGATCGGGGGACAGATATCGTCTGGCTATGTGAACATTCGAAATATTTCTGTTAGATGATCGTAACTATCACAGAAAACAGCCGATTTCTGCCTGAAATAGCATATTTTCACACTCAATTAAAATCACCAATAACATGATCTCAGAAGAATTGCGTACCTCTCGTACCGTCATAAGAAATAAACACATCTCTTACTTTTCTAGTTTCAGGAAAGTAATGTTTATTATTGTTTTTGTAACTCAAAGCGCGTGCTCAATCACACGACGTGATTTTTTTTCCCATTCTTAGGTTTTGCTCTACCGTTTTTATTTTTTATCAGAGCCAAACACGTGCGTATACCGCCGGACCTTACGTACGTATAGTACATCAAATTAAACTTGCTTCCTAAAAAAGTACTGGTTCGGCGTTGTACAATTTATTTTCGTTGAGTTGGATGTCAGATTCTCAAATCCTGAGCTGTAAATTGTCCTCACCGCATTGTTTTTCTTGGGTTTTCACGATAAAACCCGTCAGCCTTGACATGCTGGGATCAAATACGCCAGCGTCGGCAGTCATTTACGAAGGATTGATCAACGCAAACATTTCCCCTCGGTATTCATAAACTACCGCAGTTGGTCAGAATCGCAATGACTTAACTGCATAGTGAAAACGGAAAAAAATAAATAAAACGATGTCGGTCAGTAAACGGAAGTTCCATGGCAGGGCTCGCCAGTCTGAACAGCAAAGCGCCAATGCCGGCCAGTTACTGAACTTCCATGTAAATACTGGCCATCAAAAGCAACAAAATACCGATGTCGGCTAGTTACTGGAACCTCCATGGAAAGACTGGCCAGCAAATACAGCAAAAACCCGATGCCGGCCAGACACTGTAACTTCTACGGCTGAACATGCCAGTGAGCAAGACGAAACTCCGACGCCGGCCGTGTCCGGTATACATCACCGGCGCCAATGGCCGGGCGCCGCCATCCTGATACCAGGACCGGCCGGAGTAGTCCCGATACCGGCCGGACGCGGTCTGTTGCCTGGGTACACGCATCCGAGGACGAAGCAGAACCCAACACTTCTAATTAAAGCATGCTCATGTCACACGCCACTCATGAAGAAATTTTTACTTGTCTCGATCATTCTTATAAATCCGGAGAACACAAGAGTGTGTCGTGTGTGCAGCTAATCTTAAAAGAGCCAAAGCTCGTAGTAGCCAAGAATAGCAAATCATGAAGGACGCATAATGCACGCACGGCACCTCCTGCCCTGCCCGGGTTTTTCAATATGATCAACACAGGTTTTGCTTGCTAGAAACATATCAGCTACGTATCCGTCGATTGAAACGAATGGTTTCCCAAGCGCTTTGCGGGAAAGTGGACGCACTTGATGTTGTGTTCGAACGTATGAGCGCGAGGCTTTCAAAAGTGACTTCCCTGCTGGAGTGCTAGTACAAACAAAACATTATGCACTTCCACGCCCTAAACCCTTAGAATGTTCTACAAACACTAAGCTACTTCATAGTGTAAAGGCTTCGTCACACAGCACCATTCTCTTACGTTTTCTTATGTTAGGTACAGCACAAGCCACCTAAGCATTGAGTGTTTCGAATGTCGCCTGCCAGGCTATCTCCTTGAACTGGTAGCCACACTTAATATGAAGCACGGATGTCGCGGTAACTTCTGGCGTAAGAGACGTATGCTTTGCTGAAGTAACGTAAGAAAAAGGGGCTCTATGAACCAGCACTTAAGGCTGGCCCAAGCAGCACGGCGATGTTTGGCCAGTGTCGTGCCTGTTCCGGCTGAAAATCGGCCCCAATATGGGCCGAATGTGCGATTTTGCACCACGTCCCGACATCGGGGAGGTATAGGCGTACAGCTGTTCCGCCACTGGCCTAGTATCGGCGGGACATCTTGTGAGGACTGCCCAGATCGATCTGACGGCCAGATAGAGTCAAGAGGATGCATATGTGTCTGCTCTGTATCGGCCGGACGTTGCTTAATCGTCCACTTTGTATCGGCATTATCGGCAGTATTGGCTTGCACGGTAATGGCCTCGTACGCATACACCGACAAACAAAATCGCTTTCGATAGCTCACAGAAGTTTATTAAACCACTTATCATTACACATGGCCTGTTGTCGACAGATTTCTGAAAGTGATACTTCTATGTGGAACGGGAAGCAAATTATTAAGTAGAATTACACTGTTTCAATGCCAACCAAAACTCACAAATCAAACTCGAAGGACCGCGGAGATTAAAGAGTATTAGGAGACCATTCAGATAACTTCAATACCGATTCCCGATACTTCGCCGCCACCTTTGCACATGCACCGTATCTTTATTCGGGGTATCGGAAGTATACATCGAACGCGATATCCTACAACTCTGTATTGTGATGGAAGGTAGACTGCTATCAAAAGCCAGACTTGGGAAGTAATCCTTTACTTTTTCAAGTAATTTTGTAATTGCCACGTTACTTCTTTTCGGAAGTAGTTCGTAATGTAATTTTGTTACAGAATATTTGTAACGGATTACTTTAATTACTCGTTACTTTTTTAAAAATATGAGCATAACAAGTAACTGGAACAATACGAGCAGAACTTTCAGCAGCATAAAGAGAGCAAGTTCAACAAAAAAGAAAACATCAGGAAGGGGAGAATAGCCGAAAAAGAAAACACGATTTTTTGTATTTCCGGTACGGGGCATGTTCCCTCAGTCTCTCGTTGACGCATCGCGCTTCACCCCACGTATACCCTCCCCACAAGACGAAATTCTGTACACAACCCCACTCTGCATCCTACGTATTTTGTTGCGTGCTTTTTCTGATAGATATCTACCCATGTATGCCCGTCCCAAACTTCCACATAGCTTGCTTAATTTCTGTGGAGCTGAAAGGAGAAGCGAAATGCCATGCTTTTCCCCCACCTTTTTTGATGTTATGGCTAACGTTATGTATATACGGTATCACCACCGACCTCTTACCTGGCTTGCCCCTCTCTTCCCCCCTCCCTCCTCCACGAAACTTCTTTAGCAAACCTCTACCACCTTAAGCCAATACCGT